>JAODXP020000013.1:5212784-5232820 GCA_027497455.2 Sardinella longiceps | reverse complement strand
ATTTCGACCTCACTCAGACCGTCACCACGGTCGTTACACTCTGAATGATGCCATTCCTTATACCTACTTCGAGACCTAATGACAACAATGTCATGATTGACCGCAGGTGGCATGGCTCACTTCCTATATTAGCCCCATTGTGAGTCAGCCACTTCCTCTTGCCTTTCTCGCATACCAAGAGACCTTCGGCTGGTAAGTGAAAACTTAATCACTATAGCTATTATCTTGTGTTGTAATGTGTTGTCCCGCTGACCTCTGCGTGCATTGTCTGGGAAACATATTGCGGCTTCCAGTGTACGTTCGTGCACGAAGTTTGAAGTTCGCTGTAAAGTTGTTGTGTTTAGTACTATCAGTGCTTAAAGTCACGATTTGTTTGTTATACGGCGTGTCCGTGCAGAGCAGCGCGTTCGCGCGTGAGCCTTGTTTAATTAACTTGGTCTGAAATAACGTTAGCGTTATTATTGGACTGTGAGTCTTCTTCGTTGACTTGTCTATTTGTTTGCAGTGCTGGGTATTGTACAGCGTGCTTAATTTGATGAGCAGCGCATGCGTGCGTGAGCCTTCTGTATCTCGTTTTGCCCTTCAGCTGTTTTATCTTGACTAAGCGGTCGTTCACACTAAACACGCTTTTTTGCGAGTGTTCTGAAATTGTGAGTGACAAAAACATGCGAGGTCGAAAGTGATGAATGTACATCTTGTTGCTATGACGAGTATAATAAGGGCGCATTCGCCAGCATCAGGTTCCTTTATTGATCAGGCCTACAGTTAATCTGTTGAGCTTATTTACTTTCAAGAAACTCTTGAAGACCCAGCTCTTTCAAGAATATTTCTTGTCCTAGTTCCTTAAATAACTTGGAATGCACTGATCAAGCACTTCTAAACTCTTGCACTTGCTTTCCTATTTTGCAAATGGCACTCCAGTAGGCATTTACTTGTATGGTGTTGCAGCTTGATTGTTATCCCTCTTTTGTAAGTCGCTTTGGATAAAAGCGTCTGCTAAATGCATAAATGTAAATGTAAATTTACTTGCTAAGTAGTGCATGCGTGCACTTGAGTCTTCTGCTGTGCTTTGCCTATAGTGTGTGTTTTTCTTATTTGGGCATAGGCTTAAAGCTTACTGAAAAGAAGAAAAGAAGCATTGCGTACGCGCATGTGAGCCTTTTTCCCATTGCTGATCCGTACCCAGGGTATTTTTGGCCATGGCAGCCCACTATAATTTTATTCAATAATAATAATGTTGTGGCTAGCTAAAATAACACTAAGTTGGACATGTTATTGCATTAATATGAGGGCAGTAATTAAACTAACCCAATATGCTTCATGAAAATTGTGAGTAAATGACAGCCCTGGCCCAAAAATGACTTGTCAGCCCACCGGGCATTTCCCTGTATGCCCTATGGCCAGTCCATGCCTGCCCGTACAGCATGTGTGCTGTAGGTTTCAGTTTGTCTACTTTATTGAGCAGTGCGTGCGCGCATATCAGTCTTTTTGTTTGCTGTTGAAAGAAGCATTGCAAAGAGGCATTAAACAAGCAAAGCTTATTTTAAGAAAAAAAAAGCATTGCGTACGCGCATGTGAGCCTTTTTCCATTACTGACCCGTACAGCGTGTGCGCTGTAGGTTCCAGTTTGTCTACTTTATTGAGCAGTGCGTGCGCGCATGTCAGTCTCTTTTGTTTGCTGTTTATAGGCTACAGCATGTTGTGCCCTGAGGTGAGGTTACAGCTTGTCAGCTTTATTGAGCAGTGCGTGCGCGCATATCAGTCTCTCTTGTATGCTGTTTATAGGCTACAGTGTGTTGTGCACTGTGGTCAGGTTACAGCTTGTCAGCTTTATTGAGCAGTGCGTGCGCGCATATCAGTCTCTTTTGTTTGCTGTTTATTCAGCTACTACTTAATGAGCAGTGCGTTAGCGCACATTAGTCTCCTTTCTGTTCTGTTCGCTATACTCTGTGTACATACACAAGTCTTGCATATTAGCGACGCTTATATTCCAGTAAATATTTGTAAGCTGTTATTAGCACCGCTTGTGTTTTGGTAAGTATGTACAAGCTGTTGTTAGCACTGCTTATATTTTGGTAAGTATTTGTAAGCATGGCCTCCCAAGTTTGCTGAATTATGTTGAGTTGCTAAAGAAGTCCTGGGGCAACCCTGCAACCCCCCCCCCCCCACACACACACACACACATACACACAGTTTACAGCTGGGTGTCAGAGGTTTGCGAAGCACCAGTTCGAGGCAGGCTCCGGCCTGGGTGACATGCCGCCTATCGAACGTGACACGGCAGCCTTTACTTCTCTAGGACTGGCACGGGTGACTGCTATTCCCAAATGCCCAGTCAAAGGCTGTCGTAAGACTGATTCCCTTGTGTGTCGTGCTCACATTGCAGCAGTCCGAGCTGCACGCTCTAGTACTGCACTGGCTATACTACTGGCAGCGATCAGAAAGTTGGTCGGGTCTGATCGAGACACCTTGTCACTGGTTGACTTTGCTCATATGACCCACTCTCAACTTATCAGAGATGTGGGGACGGTCATAGCCTCCACAGTGATGGCATGCAGACAGATTCGCAGACTTCTCTCTCAGCGTGTGAAGAGAGACCTTATAGGCATGCTGGTTGTTCCCGGTAGAGTTTTTCATCCTGACTCTCAGGGCTTGGCCGAGGCTGCAGAACGTTCTCGGACAGTGTCAGTCCATCGTGCGTCCAATAGGGCTGGTCCTTCATATGGTTTCAGGGTCTCTTATCCCCAACCAGACTGGTCACGTCCCAGGGGCTACACCACGTAGCTGTATGGGGCCGCCTGCTGAGGCCGTGTCCCAGCTTCGCCTGGACAGCTAGGAAAAATGTGTGTCAGACCATTGGGTGCTTACCACAGTAGCAAACGGCTACAGAATTCAGTTTCAGCAGCACCTACCTGCTCCTTTCTCTGGGGTTCATATGACTGTGGTCAGAGACCCAGTCCAGGCAGACATTTTAAACCAAGAGATTTTAAATCTTTTAGCGATGGCCGCGATAAGAGTCGGTAGACTCCAGCGAACAGCTTGCTGGGTTTTACAGCACATATTTTATCATTCCGACATAGGACGGGGGTCTGTGTCCCATTTTGGACCTCACAAGGTTAAGTGTCTTTTTAAAGGTCCTGCCTTTCAAAATGTACACCACATAATAGATGTTGGTCTTCTCGAGGCGTGGCGGCAGCCTTAACCCCTCTTCAAACGGCGGGTCTGAAGATCCTACCGTACTTAAACAACTGGTTGATTTGTGCCCCAGGTCACTGCCATGTTGTGCTGGATACGGAGAAGGGTCATCCACCACGTGCTGAACTTAGGGTTCAGGGTGAACCTAGAAAAGAGCAACCTCATCTCCTACACAGGATGTGTCGTTCGTGCGGCTTCAGATAGACTCTGTGGCAATGCATGCCTCACTCCCCCCTCTCAGGGTAATGAGGCTTCTGTCACTGGTGAGCCAGTTCCGTCTCTGCAGGAGACTGGACTTGGTAAAATTTCAAAGGCTGCTTGGCACAATAGTGGCGGCAACAGCAGTGGTGCCATTGGGTCTCATCCGGACCCAACCTCTCCAGAAATGGTTGAATGCATTCAGTTTTCATCCAGTGCAAGACAGACGGGTGAAGCTCAAAGTGACTCAGTCGTTCACACGAGCGCTGTGTCCTTGGAGCAAAGAGGCCTTCCTGACTTATGGAGTCCGGCTCGGTAACATCCCCTTTCACAGGACTGTGGTGTCCACAGACGCCTCCCTAACTGGGTATGGTGCAGTTTGGGAAGGCAGGATGGTGAGGGGTTCCTGGGAGCACATAAATGTGCTGGAGTTGAAGGCAGTCCATCTGGCCCTGCAAGATCTCCTCCCTCTCATCAGAGGCAGACATGTCCTAGTGAGGATGGACAATTCCTCTACAGTGTTCCACATCAACCACCAATGGCATTTTCAAGATGACGTAACGTTACAAAACGTTTACTACGTCACCCATAGGGATGAATGAGAATTGTTACGTTACATTACAAGACGTTATGACTATTGAATTCACCCCAAGTCGCCAGGTCCTTGCGCAGCCTTCAGGTTGCCAGGACATTGCTGGAATAGGCCTTCACTCACTTCACTTCTCTGAGAGCTGTTTTTGTGCTAAGGGTGCAGAATCGGACGGCAGATGTCCTCTCCAGGACAGGTCCCCTACCGGGCGAGTGGAGACTACACCCAGAGGTGGTATGCCAGCTGTGGTCCCAGTTCGGCAGAGCACAGGCCGACCTGTTTGCATCATCAGAGACAACTCATTGCAACATGTGGTTCTCAATAAGCTGGATGCCCTGCTCCACAGGGTCCTTAAGGGTCGCTGCAGGGTCCTGCTGATCGCCCCCAGGTGGCCGGGGAGGTAATGATTCCCCGCTCTCCTCAGATTCCTTCACGGACGACCGTGGCCCCTTCCAGTCAGGGCAGATCTCCTGTCTCAGGCAGAGGGACAAATTTTTGCACCCCAATCTGGTGTTGATTCAGTTGTGGGTGTGGCCACTGCTCAGCCCCTCTCTTAGGAGTTAGATGAGGCTGCCAGACTCACCATTCAGAGCACCAGGGCTCCGTCAACACGGGCCGGCTATGGCCAGACATGGTGGGTGTTTTCACAGTGGTGTGTTGACAGACAGCTGGATTCAGCCTCATGTCCTGTGCACTGTCATTCATTTCCTTCAGTCTCTTCTTGCTGCAGGAAAAGCAGCTAGCACTGAAAGTTTATACGGCTGTTATTTCTTCCTTCCATCATGTGGTTGATGGCCTCTATTGGGAAAACACCCATTGGTGTCTCAGTGTCTTGAAGGCGCACACCGCCTCCGTCCTGGCAGGACTCTTGAGAACTCCATCCTGGGACCTGCCCACAGTGTCGCAGGCACCGACAGTAGCCCCATACGGACCTTTTGAATATGGCCGACTTGAAGTATCTTACACAGAAAACTGTTCTTCCTGGCGATCTATACCGCCTACAGAGTTGGTGAGATGCATGCACTCTCAGTCAGCGATCAGTGTCTTAGGTGGAAGACTGACTACACTGGGGTGTCGCTATGGCCTAATCCTTCTTTCCTTCCCAAGGTTCTGAATCCTCAGATCTTGGATCTCAGGTCAGTGCTCTCACAGACTCTTCACTTGGGTCTGAGAGCACGAATTTGGTAAAGCTTGTGCCCAGTGAGGGCGTTGCGTATATATGTGACATGTACACACTCAATCAGCACGATGCTCAGTCTGCAGACTAGTTCATCTGCTAAGGCGGAAATAAACATGGAGAGCCTCTAAACAGAGGTTTTCCCATTGGGTGGTCGACACATGCCTATGGCATCTCCCATGCCTATGGCAGTCAGAATCTTCCTGTTCCTGGCAACCTAGTTGCGCACTCTACAAGGAGTATGGCTACCTCCTGGGCTGCACCTAGAGGGGTTTCTGTAGCAGAGATCTGTGCAGCAGCTTCATGGAGCACACTGTGCACATTTGCACGTCTTTAGAGTCAATGTGGCTGCTTCAGCACCACTGGGCTCGGTGGTTCTTTCTGCTCCTAGCGGGACTTGAAGCATGCGTTATTTTTCGCTCTTCTTTCCTCGCGACTTAGATGGCATTAGTCATCCAGAGTGTAACGACCGTGGTGACGGTCTGAGTGAGGTCGAAATAGATCGTAAGTTATGTACATAACTATGGATCTATGAGACCGAACGATGACCGTCACCATTTCTTGTCGCTCGGAACGAGTGGGGCGTTCCAGGCAAGAGGAAGTGGCTGACTCACAATGGGGCTAATATAGGAAGTGAGCCATGCCACCTGCGGTCAATCATGACATTGTTGTCATTAGGTCTCGAAGTAGGTATAAGGAATGGCATCATTCAGAGTGTAACGACCGTGGTGACGGTCATCGTTCGGTCTCATAGATCCATAGTTATGTACATAACTTACGTTTCAATGAATTTACATATAAATTATTGATCTTGGGTGTGAGAGTAAGTATGTGAAATAGCACTTTGTCGGAATGAACTGACTAATGAAAATAAAATCACTTATGAAGTTTAGTCCTCGGCAGATGTCAGGTACCTCAGGAAGCTTATAGGACACTTAGAGGTCGTCCTGACAAGCTGACATTTGTGTACAAAAACTAATTGGCACACAAAAAATACAAAATCCAATATATGTACAAACATCTTTAAACTGACTGTCTTGCATGCATATCTTCGGATAAGGTATGCATAATGCATGTATAGGTGTTTGTTTATGTTCAGCTGCATTAAATGTGTTGTTTGAGCATTAAATACAGTGTCAACTATTTGCATAGACTTTGTGTCTTTTGAATGTCAAGAGACTCAAAGCATAAAGAATGCTGACCTCCAGTGTGTCAGTCATTTGACTGGCAATGACAACATTTCACACATAAACTTAATAACTATTCTGATTAATGTGTAAGGTTACATTTGACTGTGCTACAATGGCCAGGAAAGAGTCACAGTGTTTTAATGTAATATTTCAAATACATTGGGGACAGATGCAGACAAATATATTGTCATTGAGGTAGACTTTTCCTTGTCCTTGTCAAGGAATTGGTTGAGATATAATGGATAAGATAGTGGCGTGCTGTGTGTATGTTCTATGGGTTGGAGACTGTGTACGTGTGTGCGTGTGTGGCTCTCTGTGTAAGTGTTGTGTGTGTGCCGTGTGCCTATGTGTGTGTATGTATGTGTGTGTCTCTGTGTGTGTGTGTGAGTGTGTGTGCCTATGTGTCAGTGTCTCTTGCTCTCTCTCTCTCTCTCTCTCTCTCTCTCTCTCTCTCTCTCTCTCTCTCTCTCTCTCTCTCTCTCTCTCTCTCTCTCTCTCTCTCTCTCTCTCTCTCTCTCTCTCTCTCTGTGTGTGTGTGTGTGTGTGTGTTTTGGGAGGGAGGATAGCACATTGCCACCCAGCATGCAGCCTAGCCTCCTGTTGGCAGGTCTTGCTGTGCTCACTCGACAGGAATCAGGAGTGCAATGGAGGGAGTGTAGTGTGTGCATCACCCCCCCCCCCACACACACACACACACACACACACATACACATACACACACACACACACACACACACACACACACACACACACACACACACACACACACACACACACACACACACTGATCAACACGCATGTCTGCAGGTGAATACAAACGGCTAGTGGCATGGGGTGGTCTTGTATGGGTAGCTGTTGTTACACAATGAAATTAGAGTGAATATTAATGTGCTTTGTTTCTGACATGCAAAAGTGTCTTGTATACATTTGATTTATCATTTGCTGTGTATAATGTTTTGTTTTGTTAGTGGGAGGAAGAATAGCGTTAATACAGTAATGATGAAACATTTGTTGTCATTGGAGATGTGTTAGTACGTTCAAAACAAATTTGCTGTTAGACTATTTTTTTTTATTCTGAACATACTTTGATGTAGCAGTTATGTTAAAGATTCATATACTGTATTGTAACATTAACAATATAGCCTCAAAATGTGAAGAGGTCTGTTGATACATGCAGCACTGATTTAAACTATGTGGTGCCTTTACAGTTCCTTACCCAAGGGCTCTCATATTTTCAAGTAGCACTGTATGCAGTCATTTTAATCATCTGAGGTCATCTGTCAAGTGTAAGCCATTTTGAGATTCAGTAATCTAAAATACAATAATCACTATATAGGCCTAAATTCATTAAAAAATGTTGTATTTTGCAAATATGGGTAAAAGTTGGTGATTTTATTAAGAGCTTATTTTTTTTGTCATTGACCTCACTAATTACACCTTTGTGGCGTTAACATTCTTGTCAAAAAGATGAATGTTGTCTGCTAAAATCTGTTTCCTTTTAAATTAATCAATTCCAGCTTTGCAGACACTAAACAAGTAATCTAATCAAATATGTATATGATCTAACTGGGGATGATGGTCTGTTTGATTATCAGAGCTCTGGCACCTATCAGTAGACAGCCTGTGTTCTTGGGTTACTATACCCCCAACAAACAAGGGACAAAGCTGTGCTGCTCCTGCTCTCTGCTGTTTGGGCTTGTTGGTCACTGCGCAGCGCTGGCTGCAGTGCCGAGTTTGGGTGCAATCTATCAGCTGAGCTGGGCGGGAAATAGGAAAAGCCTGAAGATTAATTGACTATTAGAAGGCCTGAGGGCCAGCAGCACTGATGTGGCAGCCACAGCCACAGCCCAGAGTTGTGCTACAGTACTGTAGGCTACACTAACCACCTTCAACAGGAGGTGTCGCAGAGACCCGCGGTGCCCCTGTAAGGTTCCTAAATTCACTTCATAGAATAATAATATCCTCATCACTTAAAACAGCTGGGATTATATTATATTCTTGATTTTGTTTTTCATGGGCAAATAGATTTGGTAATGCAATCATATTCATGCTCTTAAACAGGATGTGTTAGAGATAAGATGCTCCTACTGCAATGCTGTCGTCACTTAAAAACACTGGTAGGCTATTTAGTGTTGTGTGTTTATAGGCATCTAGCTGTGTGGTCACACATTAAAATTTACTAATATTTGTTTCCATGGTATCTGAAGAACAGGTAAACACACACATCATACCCATCATCCCTCCAAAAGTATTCTGTGCGGGTTTAGTGTCAAAGAAGGACCTTTAACCTATATCATTACTGTCACAATAATTGTTGCTCAACCTACTGTTTGACTTTACAGCTATCTCTATTGTACATTAAAATTTTATGCGACTTTTATGCCAGGGCTCTGCTGTTTGTGTTCTGCGCGTCTGCATATAATTGTACTAAAGGCATGCTTTCAGCTCACTCGGGGTACAGAGGGGAGAATTTTAAGCATCCATCGTCTGGAAGATGATTGCTTTCACGGGACCAGGGTGCCATGTGATAATGGGTTGGGGGACCCCTTAGCAACAGTGCTGTCATGTCAGATCGATGATTTCAGCTTTACTCTTTGTTTTGTAGGCTCCTGCTCTGCAATAATGTGCTGTAAAGTGCCGGTTGGGACAGAGGACGGGAGAATGGGGGACCTGCTTGGGTTTATTACATAATTCTGCATTGGACACAGAAGTTTGACATGTTCAGCAGTCATTATATAACTGTGAAATAGTTTTCAATAATTTTTCTCTCTCTGCCAACTGTCACTTACAAAATTAGTTACATTTGAAGTTTAGGTATTAGAGTAGTATAGATGCAAAGCTCTCTAAGTCCATTTGCAATGAATTTACAGATATATTTAACATAAACTTTACTTTTTTTTACTGTTCTTTATTCTAACATTCAAATTGCATTTGAATGTTCGTATCTGAACTCAACATTTTTTTGGATGAACTGAAATGAAATCTGTAGCAAAAAAGTATTGTTCATCAATGATCCAGTGTATGTAGAAAAGAGACATTTACTGTCTTATCCTATTTCTCTTTCAATAAATATTCATTTCAAAACAATTAATATTAAAGGAGAAAGCCGGGGTGATAAGTACCACAAGTATATTGCAACACCATAAAAAGTTAGAACGTTTGCTGGGGAGAATAATTTTGACACCTTAGTGCAGACCGGAGAACACTGCTTGCTAGTTGTAGCTTCCAGGTGCATATCGTTAGATGCAAGTTGTTTGTTGCCAAATTGTTGTTTTAAACCGTAAAACATGCTCAAAGTAGCCCCATACTTCGTCAATAGTATGGCAGTTCCAGCATTTAAATCGAGCCATTGAAAACTTGCAATTATACAGTTAACTATTTACCACCTAGCGATATGCCCCTGGAAACTAGAACTACCAATCGGTCTTCTCCGGTCTGCACGAACATATCAACATTCTGCTCCCTGGAAAACGTTCAAACTGTTTTATGATGTTACAATGTGCTTGCGGTCCTTATCGCACCGCCATTCTCCTTTAACACACACCTTATGTAGAAATCAACAAGCAAAATTTGATGAAAAAAAAAAAAAAGTGGAAAATGAAAGCATTCACAAGACCTAAACCAAGAGACCCTTCTCAGAAAAAATGAGTGACAACGCCCGATTCACACTGCAAATGGTAAATAAGCATTGCAGCTACAGTTTCATATTGCTTTGGTAAAAAAAAAAAAAAAATAGGTTGGAGCTTACAGTGTGAATGAGGCATAAGGGTCAATGTGTCCTGGCCCTTCATGTAAAAATGCAGATAATTTTGCCATAAAAAAGTTAAACAGCTTATGGTGCCTTGAGAAAACCTACAAAGGACTATAATCGAGAAGGCATTTATAGGAAATGAGGTCAAAAAATGAGCGCTGGGAAAAAAATGGTATGATGCATGAGGATTGCGTGACTGCACAAGCCTTTGTAAAAACCTTTTTATTGACTGGCAGTTCACTCATGGCAGTATCCTCTCTTTATTAGCACTGCACAGTGCATACAGATAGGTATTGCTGTTTCAAAAATTACAGAAAGAACTTCTGACTTTATATGTACAAAACTACACATCTTTTACACAAGACATAGCTCATTATTGCCCCGACCTTGAGTGATCGCCCTCCCTCTCAATCCCCCAACCTCCCCACCCCCACCCCAAAAGGTATTTTACAATCATCATGACTGAAATACATACCACCAGTTATGGCCTTTCAGTGAGAATCTGAAACATTTTGGGATGCTGTGAGAGTTTCTTTAAACTTTCCCTATATGCTGAACTGCAACTGCTTACATGATATAACATTTCTTATCTGAAAGGATAACCTATTTTAGAATTTTGCTTAGTCATTTCAAATTACTCCCAAATGTAATATTCATAGACTTAGGGAGAGCAGAGAGAACCCATTTACATTACAAAAAGGTGCTTAAGAAATGAAAATGCTCCTCCCAAATAGCAAAGGAAATTTAATGCAGTTTTGTATCATACTGCATATTTAATAGCAACAAATAATGGGCTATATGAACTCATGAACTGCATGGCAAAGCATCAAGACCGATGAAAGACAGCTGATGGATTACGGGCGATTAATCAGTCACCCATCCAGATTATAAATCTCCCTTTAGCAGATTCTTTGCTTTTTCTATTTCAGAGGGGTGAACATTCCAGAAAAAAAAAAGAATGATCATTTTAGAAATATTTGAATGGGACCTTTAATTTTGTAACCATTTATTCCCAACACAATCCGATCAGGGATTTCAGCAATCAAGAGCAATGTCTTTCATTTTGTCAGGCATCAAAACAAGATGCCATCTGCTCAACAGGCAAGACTGTGATTTCTTTCCTCAACTTTCTCTGTTTTGTGCGCTATGCAGCTTTTTAACAGAGAGACAGTAACCTATACTGTACATTTAGAAACAAGGACAGAAAAAGAAATTCATTTACAACCATAGTAATGACTGGAAT
The DNA here is from genome assembly GCA_027497455.2 of Sardinella longiceps. Lineage (NCBI taxonomy): Eukaryota > Metazoa > Chordata > Actinopteri > Clupeiformes > Clupeidae > Sardinella > Sardinella longiceps. The sequence continues at coordinate 5,221,477 of JAODXP020000013.1, read as the reverse complement.
CTGGAAATCCATCCCAGTCACTTTACTTGAGGAGCCCAAAGCACCGAACAGTAGCTTTCATGGCATGTAAATGTCACAGTCCATTGACAGGAGCTTTTCACAGCTTTCACTTCATCCCGCATCTTTACATCCTCCGTAATTCATGTCTACATATACTCTTATATCTTATATTTTTCAACATCTTTAAAATCTCTTCATTTACAACAAAATTAAACTCATTTGTGTATATTAAGGCAACCCATTATTTTACAAAAAATGACATTTCACACCCTCTTTTAAGAAGAAAAAAAAAAAAACCTCAACAACAAAAAAAAGATTTTGCTCCCATCCCTCCCCCCTCCCCACACCCACACACTATCCCATCCAATCCAATCCAACCCTACCCAACTCACATCTCCCTCAGTCATAACTTCTGCACTGGAGCAGTCCTGCCAAAACTTAGTTTTTCCAGAAAAGTCTTTTAAAGGTCCATGGTTCTGATCCAATAAATCAGGTTGTTGTTGATCACCTTTTGACGAGTGGACATTGCAGCAGACAGCCTCCGTCTGCGTCACACGTGATTATACATGCACAGATGGCACACTGTTGTTCAGTACTTGGCAACGCATCACCTGAACGCTGGTCATGATCTTCTTCTGGTGACCCATGAGGGTAATTCCGAGCCTCTGGATGTCACTGCGAAAATAACAATCACAAAGCTGGTTTACATTTACACTTACATTTATGCATTTAGCAGAAGCTTTAATCCAAAGTGAAGCACAATTTTTAAAGTGTACTAATGTAGTCTTGTAAAAAAAGTAGTCTTGTAAAAATCTCCATTGAGTTGTTCTTTAAATCAATTAATTTCAGTTCAGTTTAACTTTACTTTTCCAAAGGGAACATTAACAACACAAAGATACACATACACAACAACACAATAAGTGACACTGACACAGACTAATATAAATAAAAAGAAATTTGTGCAAAAAAATTGTGCAAAAATTGTGCAAATTTAACTGGCGTATTGCAAAGGTTAAGAGACTCACTGCTGATTCATCCCCATGACGTGTCCCAGGGTATGGTACCCCCCCACGGCAAAGTGGTCCTTGTAGCGGCCCATCTTAATGGTGTCCAACCAGTCTCCCACCGATCTGCAGGTGCTGAAGTCAGGATTGGGTCTGTTCATCAAAGGACTGTTTAGTCTGGGAAAGTCAGAGCAAGAAAGAGAGCAAACCTTTGAAATGCAACCGGCTGCCGCCAAAAAATCAATAGCAGTGAAAATGATAGAGAGGCAGGTTGGAGATCTGATTAGAGAATGACTGGTTTGGGTAGGTGTGTGTGCGTGTGTGTGTGTGTGTGTGTGTGTGTGTGTGTGTGTGTGTGTGTGTGTGTGTGTGTGTGTGTGTGTGTGCTGGGGCAGACATCTTCGTTCTCCATCCCCTCTTCTGAGCGTTATGCACCAGTACCTCTCAGGGACCAAGACACTCAACTAAGCAATTTACACCAGTCCAATAGCAAATGCCCCTGCTTTTTTTCCTTGTCTCCCCCTCTCTCCTCCTTTCATTCATTCACTGCAGATCAATGTCAATATAGCATTGAGGCCTTTTATTTAACAGCGAACACATCTATTTAAAATGAGCTTATTGGAAAGTGTACAGAGGCAGACCCCTTATCCGTCTTAAGGCAGCCTGCCTTAACCTCTAGTAAATGGTAAAGGCTACTTTTTTTTTTTTAGACCAACATGGCATGACTACTTTTCTGTGGGATATGAAGTGGAGAAAAACTACACCCCTATGAATTTGTCAGCCTGATCCCCTTTGATGACGGGCTATCGACCCGTGAGAGCTGTCACCTGCACATTGTGTCCATTGATTTGAGGTTCTCTGGGTTGCGAATCAGCTTGTCCAGGACCGTGACGATCTGGCAGAACTTGGGCCGCTCGTTTCGGTCCTTCTGCCAGCAGTCCAGCATGAGCGTGTGTAACGCAACTGGGCATCCCATGGGGGACGGCAGTCTGTAGCCCTCCTCGACTGACTTTATCACCTACACACACACACACACACACACACACACACGCACACACACACACACACACACACACACACACACACACACACACACACACACACACATCACGGCATTATTCAGTGATCTTTCAGTAAAACTATATTACTTGCTAAAGTTATTTTGCGAACTTTCAGTTAAAAATATATCAAAGTTAATCTGATATTCAATGTCAATGTCATATTCAAACAATATGGCCACCAATACCTCTGTGATACTGATCAAAAGAGCCTAATACATACATCTCTGTTTGTCAGGTTCCAATATGGCCGCTCTCCATATGCCATGACCTCCCACATAACCACCCCGTAGCTCCACACATCACTGGCTGATGAGAACTTTCTGTAGGCGATGGCCTCTGGTGCTGTCCAACGGATTGGGATCTTCCCGCCCTTTTCAGAGAAATGATGACATCATTATTAGGCGCCATGAAAATAAAGAAGTGGTGTCTCTTTCTGGGCGTGCAAGATAATATTATCTACAGAATGAATTAGTTCAATTTGTACTGTTATCAGAGCATGGCCGAATTCAAAGTGTAGGTTCCTCTCATTTTTAAAATAAGATAGTGTGGGGGAAGAGACTTAAATTTAATTTTGCCAATTGCAAATCTACACACTAGATAGACAGAAATATAGACAATAGTATATAAATAGTATATAAATAAACACACACACACACACACTCTCTCTCTCTCTCTCACACACACACACACACACACACACACACACACACACACACACACACACACACACACACACACACACACACACACACACACACACTTTTTCCACACAGATTTTATCTCTTGATGAATGCTTACATATATCCCCATAAACTTACACTTGTAGTATAAGCAGCATCTGGGTCATCCTCCAAGACGCGAGAGAGCCCAAAATCGGACACTTTACACACCAGGTTGCTGTTGACCAGAATGTTGCGGGCTGCCAGGTCTCTGTGGACGTACCCAAGGTCCGCCAGGTAGGTCATCCCTGCAGCTATGCCTCGAAGAAGACCCACGAGCTGTATGATGGTGAACTGTCCGTCGTGCCGCTGGAGAGAACAATGAAGGCAAAAGAAGGGTTCAGAATTGTTGCCAAAGGTCCACTGGCAACCAATAAGCAGATGATTGACATCATACAGAAAGATTCTTGTCATTATCAGAATGCCTATGAGTCTTACAAGGGTGTCTGCAGGTTTGGTCAATTTAGATTTAAGACTTATATCATGCAGCAAAATGTGCCTTATATATTGTATGTGTGTCATATACTTTATGGGAGGAGCCTTCGGACTTTGGAACTGAAGGTTTGTAGGATTGACTCCTGACCAGTGGACCACGACTGAAGTACCCTTGAGCAAGGCACCTACAGCAACCCCTCACTGCTACAGTTACCCCAACTGCCACTGAAGCAGGCAGCCACCAGCACCGTGTTAGTGTGTGTCTCACCTCACTGTGTGTGTCTACTGTTCACTGTGTGCATTGGGTATGTCAATAATTCAATACAGAGACTGAATTTCCTTCACAGGATCAAAAGAGGACACTCACTGCTTGTGCATAGAGTTCAGAATTTGTTGCTACAATCCTGAATAGATGCATACCCCCCAGAAAAACATATGTCCATCTATATAACTGTAATGTATTAAATGATGGTAATTATTCATCTATATCTTAATCAATGACAGGTGTTATTGTGAGGTCATGAGAGGCAGTGCAAGGACAAGGTAATGACCTTGGGTCATGAGCTTTAGAGAAAGGACAGACAGCAACAATGCATGAAACTGTGCTGTGGATCAATGAGTTTTTCCATTGAAGTTTCCTTTAAAGTATTATGTTTGAGGCTTTAGACTAACACTTGGCTTGCATTTAAGGACGGGATAGGCGTCTTTGTGCTTTATTCTTCAGAAAATACCCTTGTCTGGGACCCAGAGTCCTTGAAGATGTATGATCGAAACTGAATTAAATTTAGGAGGTCATGCAATCAAATTTGCATCTGTGCATTACCACATTGTATTGGTACATGCTTTGGGTAAGGTCAACAAATGTTACTGGAATATTTGTTTTCTTTTTTAACATTACTCTACATGTTCAGTTACTGAACTTGGAGGACCTTTGCTGTTGAATCAACAATGTAATTTCTTGCAGACAACACTAAAGAGTTTTGGTGTAAAATTAGAGGTCAAGCTTCCTAAGAAGCATATCTTCCCTCTTCACTTTTCAGAGTAAAGAGCACTGCAAAAACATCATAATTGGTTTTAATAGCAATGGTCAGTCAAGTCTTTTCTTTCTTTCTTTCTTTTTTGGTTTGCTACCCCTACGAACTGCCCAGTGCATATCTTAAATGGTAGGTATGTGTTTATTTGAACTATAAATGACTGTACTATCCAAATTTTGAAGATGATATAGCAAAATAATTGATAAAAATCTGATAAAAAGGATACCTCACTTAGTGGCAAAATGTTAAATAATGTCATTTTAAATTTAAGAAATGAATGCATACTGATATGGTATATGATTATCAAAGACATCTTGTTATCACTTATCTCACAATACAATTTTTCAGAGCTATAATTCTGCACATACACACACACACACACACACACACACACACACACACACACACACACACACACACACACACACACACACACACACATTCATCCCATTAATGAAGCCCCCGTTGCAAGCTTTTTTTCTTTTTTCTTTTTTTTTACCTTGGTCAACACTGGACCAAACTCACCCTAAGGAAAGAGTCCAGCGATCCGTTTTCCATGTACTCTGTGATTATCATCACCGGCTTGCCTTAGGGAAACAGAGGAGACATGATGAGCAGAGGAGGAGGAAGAGAGGAGCTGAGTTTGGTTGAATTAATGAAGCTGCAAAACTGTCTCTACACACACTCCAGTTTGAGATGAATACTTGGAAATTTCATGCCAGAGGTCATAATTATTGAGACAAAGTGGAGTCTGAATTTGTTTAAAAGCATTGATTTACTTTCAGTATTAGCTTGAGAAAGGTGTCCATTTATCAAGTGCACTTTAATGTGCAAGCAAGGCCATTGCCAGACACTACCAAGCACCAACAAGAAAAACATTTGAATTTAACATACTGTGGTGGAGCATGCAGTCTATTACATGCATCTATTCATTGATAGACAGAGAGATTGATTGATTCATTCATTTCTATGTTCACATATTCAAACAAATAGTTTTTGAAATCATCACAACCCATAATAATTAATCATAATTTTCTATCTAAAACCATAATTCAGTGGGAAGCAAGTCGTGACATGCTTCACCTTAGTTGGGTAAATTTCCTTGGCAATGCAACGTGTCAAAATCAAATGGTAAAATACCGTATCACTCCTCTTGCTCCTGTGAGCTAAAGGTGACATGGAATGAACTAAAAAACCGCTCAGAGGCAATGTGGTCACAGACACAATATCAATTCCAGATCATGTTCTCCTTGGTGGAGGTAATTACTTGAGTATTGTACTTTGCTCTCTGATGTTCAAATGCACTATATTCAATTGTATTTTGTCAAAAAGAAGGTCAAGTGATATTTTACCAGCTTAATTAACACCTCATACTTAGGGTTTGTATTGAAATGGCCCTTTTGCCTAAACAACGCCCTCCTTGGCAACCTCAATTGAACCGCAATGATTTTGTGCTATGTGACATCACTTGTAGCCTTTGTTCTAATTTGCCCATGTTTTAGTGGCTATTTCTAAATTTAAGATTTCAATATGAAAGAGGGCAGAACTATGCCTCATAGCTCTTTGACCATGCACAACCTCTCTCAATTCATCAAAGCCAATGTAAAAGTGGTTTTCCATTCTATGTCTCCTTGAAGTGAAAATAAAGGCAGCCTTACTGCGTGTCACTACTCCCTCCAGCCGAATGACATTGGGATGGTCAAACTGCGCCATGATGCTGGCCTCGCTGAGAAAATCTCTCCTCTGCTTCTCGCTGTAGCCTGCCTTCAGCGTCTTTAAGGCCACAGGGATGTCTCTCTTCCCAGGGAGCTTCATGCGTCCGTAACACACCTCACCAAATTCCCCTGAAAGACCAGAGTTTCAAAGTGTGACTTCAAAAACTTCAAGTGTGCAATAACTAGTTTTTGCTATTTTTTTTTTCTTCGCCAAGGGTTATAAGATATTTTGATGCCTCTTGGCACATTCGAACTAAAGTTTGAAATGGAAATATTAGACACAGTTAATGGCGGCTGTGATAAGGGAGTTCATTTTCAGTGTTGTTTGCATTCATTCAAGATGCTCTGTACCTGAGCCTATGATTTTCTCAATTTTGATCCGGGAGGCTTCAATTTCTCTGGCAAACTCATGTACCGCTTGGCATGGGTCCTCGTACGTGTGGGGATCAATATAGAACCTGGCTTCAGGAAATGATACTAAAATAAATAGAATTAGCATTTGGTCACATATTGCTGGATAAGACAAAAAAAACCCATCAAAGTCAGAATCACAAAGACACACAGACAGAGACTACAGCTGTTTCAATAACACCGAAATGAGAGGAATATATGAGGTGTCCGTGGTTGAGAAACACTGAAGTCACTTTAAAAAAAATAAAAAAATACAAAGCAAAAAGGATCAAACTACCGTGGCCATTTTGGTAGTGCATCTTCTCTTCGTCAGAGTCTTGGAAGGCCTTGCTATAACCGCAGTGTCTGCATCACACAAGCAACAGAATCAACAGTTAAGGACCAAATAAGCAGGGCTGTGTGGCGATATAACATTTATGAGGAAAAAAAACAAAACAAAACAAAACTATACCGTGCTTTGCTTATACAGTATATAGGCAAAAAAATTGCTTAGATATGAGAAGTAATTAAACCCGAGAACTTAATCACCCCAGAATGTTCAGATACTACAATCTTTTGAATGTTTTTAAGTCGTATGAGGACAGGCTTCTCTGTCTAGTGTCTCCCATCCACCCTAAAGATAAATTCCCAAGTTGAAAAAAAAGAAGTGAGTCTCCACTGAAGTCAATAGGAACTGAGCTAAATAAATCTAATTATCCCACATGGTCTTATGGAGATATAAGTTGCAGACATCAAAAGGGGAAGGCTTAAGGACAGCTGTGAACATTTGCATTGTTAATAGTTCTATATCAATGTAATTTCATTTAGAGAATAAAGCAAAAAGCTAACTGGCTAGTGAATAACACCAGCCAAAACACAACTCAGAGAGCACAAAAGTTATAGATTAAAGAAGCAAAACTGTTCCATGAATCATGATAGGAATATAAAATAGAAATAATTAGTGAATAGTTTTTCCTTTTTAGTACAATATACATGGAACATTAATTTGAGTTTTTCAAGTTTTTTAAAACTAGGCTACAGTCATCTCAAAGTTGTTGAGGAGTTGACTGAAGAGTTTGGAAACCATATCATCTTTTCATAATTAGAGCCTGATGGTATTCCAAAAATATAATAAAAAGCATATCATCTTTTCATAATAAGAGAGTGATGGTAGTCCAACAAAATAATGAAATGCATATTTGTGAGTCAAAAGCTACTCAACTAAACACAACAGTGAAAAATAATATACTATGACGTGACGTCTATATTATTCTGCATAGTAAGTCAGTGTTGTTTGTATGAAGATCACAGGTGCAAAAGTGCCTTTGACATACGAAAAACACCCTCCATGCGCTAAAATTGCAAATAAAAGCTTATTAAATGAATAAAAACAAATGTTGACTTTGGATGAAAAATAATGCTGATGGACAGAAATTTTTGAAATGAATAACAAAACACACAAAACAAACGTGAGAAAAGAGGATACACAGTAAAAGTGGACAAGTCAAAGTACTCCTCTTGCCGTTTTCTGCAGATGACAATGACCAGGAAAGTGACCAATCCGATCACCAGTGCAAGACAAATCCATATGATTGTCATTGTGTCGTAGCGTAAAGGGACTGTTGAGAAAAATAAGAAAAGAAAACATACGTATGTTACAAATGCTGGTTAAACCTAGAGTGACCATTAAAGTCTCTCATAAAGTCTCTAAAACTTCTAATCTCAGAGAAAATACTTTGACTGCTTTGACAAATATTTTTACTGTAATATACTGTATATTGCAGTGTTTCATAATATGAAGCCTCAAATACTGTTTTCTGATTGGCTGAAAGGGTCTCCATTATTACCACAATTTCCACTGCCTGATACAGAATCTGCACTGGAAATGTACTTGCACTGATAATTTTGCACTAGTGTTACCAGAGCATCCTCCAGCACATTGACATTACTTCCACATCAAACCATTTAGTACCCTAAGTAGACAACATGATAGGATATTTTTGTCTGTATTTTTACAATGTATATATGTCATGTGTGGGCCTATGTCATGTTGTGGCCAGTGGAAGCTTAAGAACACCATCATTTCAAGTATCTATCCATCTATGTAAAAGGCGTGAGTCCTAACAGGGAGAAGTCAGGAGAGTAAGGGGAGAAATCCTTATAGTAGTCCCTCTGCATCACAGGAGCAGAAACAGTACATTTATTCTGATGTGATCAGATTTCCTTCACTGCCCATTTAAACCACGCATTTCCCCTTTGTGTAAGTGGCCATTTATTAATTTCACAGTGCTGGCCATTTATTTCTTGTGGTTTTTCTGTGAGTGTGAATTCATGT
>JAODXP020000013.1:5185284-5210284 GCA_027497455.2 Sardinella longiceps | reverse complement strand
CTGTTCTGACTGGCGTTCTCCTGTCGGATGGCAAGCACCTGGGACGGAGCTGAGGACAGAACAGAGATGTGCTCTCAAACAGACTTGGCACAGTACCTGGCTAGCATAGACTGTATATAAAAAACTGGCTACAGCATCAAGCATGGTTTAGAATTGAGAACGATGACCATGCACAAGAAAATGTGGCAACACTAACTATAAAGCTATTTTCTGTGTTACCAAAAAGGTTTATTTGTATATTTATCGAATGGATCTCCCTCATTTTATATACATACATACATACATACATAATTTGTGAATATTGTATAATTGCTTATTGTGATGTTTATTAGCAATAATGGTACAAAGTACAACCAGACTTTTTATTTCTGCAGTGATAAGCCTGCATAATCACATTGACATCATGACGATATCCCTTACCTGCCTGGTTGGTGGTGATATTGACAGTGGTGAACTGTGCAGGCTCATTGCTCAGTTGGGACACCCCATTCATAGCGTGGATGCGGAAGGTGTAGTTAGCATGTGCAGCCAGGTTGAGAACCGTCACCAACGTGTCGGTGAGGCCGGTCTGCTGCGGTATGAATCGGATCAGAGGCAAGCTGGTGCGGGCCACCACACCCGATCCCCCTCCCCCACCCAGCTTCAACACGTTCCCACCCGTGCTGCTGCCCATACCCATCCCTGCCCCAGGTCCCAGACCGTTGCCTCCGGACATGCCGGTCCCAGTGCTGCAGGCCTCGCACTGGCTCCAGTCCTGCGCACAGCGCTGGCACGACACATTGTAGATGACATCACTGCGCCCACCTCTGTCCACCGGGGTGGCCCACTCCAAACTCACGGAGGTGCCGTTCACCGATGAGATCACATTAATAGGTGCTGAGGGAGGTCCTGGAGGTAACAAAAATACAGCAGAGAAATGTTATTTTTCTTTTTGTCATTTTCTGGAGAAGAAACAGAGAAATACAAATTAATTGCCAAACTTTTCAGGGTTTTACTAAGTGTTTTTTAATGGTAATTAGCAAGTAGTAATTGGCCATAAGCTACAAAAAAAGTAATTGGCTCATTAGCAGAATGTCTATCAATGTTATTTGTTAAAACATATTTCATTATAGCCACAGTAAGTTGTGAAGGTGTATTTGAGCCTTTGGTCTTTTTTTCACCCTCCAGCATCACCTTCCAGGCAGCACTGCCTTCACGACACTAACCCTCTAAATCTCGGGTTAAGGTGAGTGTTCAGGGCCTTAGGTCTAGTGTTAAGGTTAAGGTAGCAGCTTGTAGGCAGTGCTGCCTGGAAAGTTCCGCCGTTGAGGGCAAAAAATACCATTGAGCATGTACTGGAGTGTTCACCAACTTGTACAGGGCGTAGCAGGCGGATCAGCGGCGGCGCGGTAGTAGTTGGCATCACAGGGGCAGGTGAGGGCAGCTCTGGTCTCGGAGTGGCTGTGGAGCGGGCACTTCTCACACGGCTGGTCCCCCGCTGTGGGCTTGTAGTAGCCCACTTCACACGCTGGACAGGGCAAGATAAGGGCGCATTTATCACATCTCTGCTGCCATTCTGATGCTACGCTGATACACTGATATCACACTGCTATTGTCCCCAGTGGCTTTGCTGGCTCTGAAAAACGTCTTCTATCTGCAACCCTTTTTACTGTAATAACTCACACACAATATAGGCCAATATTCCTGTTGTTAGGCCTACTTCTACAAAGCACTATGCAAAACTTGATCCTTATTGGTTATGCATCATTGTCTCTCCGCAACAGTAATAATGTAATTGTTGAGTTCAAAAATCGCTTCAAATCAATTGCTAACATTTGTGGGGGTAAATAATAATTTTTGCCAGGGGCGAAAACACTGTAGAGTTTGGGCCTGTTGGGGTCGAATTGATGTCAGGATTGAACATCACTTATCCCTCATTTACACGCTTACCTGACCTTAGATATCAAATTCATTCAGGTAGTCTTGTCTGTCATAAAGTGTGCAAATGTCATGAAAGATTTTTTATTTTTTTTTTCTGCCGAAGTTCGCTGGGGATTAGCAGCGATATCTTCTCCCTTTCTGTCGGAGGATCCCCTGAGGCCATGAAGCCTATGCTGTATGTGCAATATTAATCCTTCTCTGTTTTTCTGCCTTTTTCATTCCATTAATCCCTGCATGCCTTGATGTATTCTTTTTTTGTTTTTTTCTCTCTCTCTCTTTTTCTTTCTCGTTCTTTCTGTGCAGCTCCAGAGTTGAGAAAGAGGTCATGATAAACATCAGTCGAGGCTCTATCTCTCCGTCTTTGAAGTTTTTGACAGCTTACTAGCAGCTACTGCAGCGAGATCAGGTGCAGACAAAACAATGATAAACCGCTCTGAAAAACATGATGAATGTGTGGTAAATGCTGTTTATGTTTTGATTGCTGCTATACTGTAGGCTCATTATGACTGTTAGAGACGCTTTTCTTACACAGCACTGCTTTGGTCAGCAACCTCATTTCCCCATAGGAGATGGCATATCTATTCCTGGGTTTTCAACGCTACAGATCTCCTCGTACCAAGCAGTTGCATTCCTCATTTGGACGACATTTTTTGACAGATCGACTCTTAGCCTCACTTTTCCTGTCAACGGCAGTTTAACGAAGGGAATAGGGAAGCATGCAGTAATTTTTTTTTTTTTTTTTTTTCATTTTATCGTGTCATGAGATTTCATGATCAATGTCCCTCTTTGTTTGCACAAAATCGCTATCCCTGAAATCACTGACCAAAACAGTTTTCTCCCAAAGTCAGTGAGCCTATGAGTGAGTGAGTGAGTGAAAGAAATGACAGAGAGAGAGAGAGAGAGAGAGAGAGAGAGAGAGAGAGAGAGAGAGAGAGAGAGGTGAAGAAGGGAGCACTAAATGCCCTCAAACTGTTTTATTCGGCTGTGTTTACTTCACTAGCATCAGGCTCTCAGGTTTGCCCAACTCGGCGCATTGTTTGGATTGTCAGCACCTGTCAGTGCTTCGCCTCCCAAGGCTGGGGAATTTGCATTACAATGAATTTTAATGAATATTTGCAGCCAATGTGTGCTGACCTTGATTTTACTTTTGGTATAAATGGATAAATAAATAAGGCAAAATAAATAAATAAGCAGGGGAGTTAAAAACAGCCCGCGCCAGGAAATTATTTGTCCCCCACGTGACAGGACTAAAAAAAGAGCAGCTTAGTAGGTGGGTATTGTTTCCGATGCCGTGTGGAGCCCACAGACCTGCCTAGGTGGCTGGATGCAGTGGTCTTATTTTGAAGTTGCAGCTAAATTACAGTTTCAGAAAACTGGTCAGGACTAAAAAAAAAAAAAAACTTTTGAGTTCATTCACCTCATGAGACTTGGTTGGCTTGGCTAGTTTTTTGTGCCTGATTGTGACTTACAAGGACTCGTTAAAGATTTTACTTTCTTTACACGGGTCTGTTGTTTTTGAACTCCTTCTCGCCAGTTTGCTAGTAAAAAAGAGAGAAGGATTCCACCCCACATGCAAAACCTAAGAAACAACTTTGTAAACCTAATCCTGAGTCCTCTGCCGTTTTTCTTTTTTTCCCCCGTGGGCATTCGCATTTGCATCGAAATAGAGAAATGCAGACTTCACTTCCTATTTGGAAGCACACTGCTTCAGATGGGTGAAGGAGTGAGGCCTGTCAGAGTGTTTAGCAGAAAACACCACTCTCTCTCTCTTTCTCTCTCTCTCTCTCTCTCTCTCTCTCTCTCTCTCTCTCTCTCTCTCTCTCTCTCTCAGTGATAACACAAACTCAGACAGAAACACACACACACACACACACACGTGTGTGGACCTCTATGGGGACCAAACAACAGCTGCTAACGAGCTGTGAGGATTGTCTGAGTGATGAATGAGTGTGTTGTTGGAATCATAGCTGGAAACGGGCCACTCCATCATGGGTCTCCAGTAGGCTATACATGTGTCCTGTAAAACGGCTGCCTGGCCTGGTCCCTCAGTCGACTGGAGGGGCTACAGCTTACTCATGAAAGGGGCTTTTCCACCTGCCTATTACTGCACTAGGGACACTTCTTTCCTCTTCTGACATGCAGTGTCTGTGTCCTATTTGTGTTTGTAGTTGGGCCAGTCCTGTTTGCTTTTTTTGGAGGTCAATGAGAAGCAGACACGAGCCCCAAAAAACAGCGCTGGAGGGGTTGAACTCCACACAGATATCATAGTGAAGTTTAGCAGGAACATAAGCCTCGATGAGATTGTGTTTAAAATCCCATTGGTGTAATGATATGACTGGGAATTTCCAGGGGTAAAAAATGACTGTGAAGGCTTGCATTAAAACAATCCATGTGAAATCCAGACAACAGGAAGAGATATTATTAAACTCCCCTTTTTTATCTGACACACTGAAAAATAACGTGAGATGAAAATGAAGCAACAAATGGCGACTGGAATGGGGCTGAGATGGCAAATCAAACGTGACGAACGGACCTCTCCGTTTAGGAGTGACATTAAGAGGGGTCGGTGACATTTGCAGCCAGTTAATCTCCCCCACGGCAGAGCTGTTCCAGGGGACTGATATAGGCGCTGTGACTGGCACCATCTGTAATGTGGGAGTCACTCGCTCACTCGCTCGGGCACGATAAGTGCAGCGATACCAAAGGACTGTCTCTTCCCGGTGGGCAACAAGTGGAACCCTGGTGTGGAAATACGGGGGGAGGAGGATCTGTGACTGAGTCTTGGCCCCCCGTTTGAAAATCGGATCCCCAGACGCACACTGATTCAGGCTTGACCTTTTCATTATCACTCGCAGGGTCTTAACTGCTATCAAGACGATTCCAGGCAGGTAGAGCTCGGAACTCAGATGGAAAAAAAAAACCCCGAACCAGTGAGGAAATGGATTTTAAAATGTGTTTGCTTTTCTTTTCTGTACTTTTCATTTCAATGTTTTTATTTATTTATCCTCTGACATTTTAAGGAAGATTAAAGGAAGATTTCTTCTCTCCCCAGAGTTGCTCACTATGTCTAATCGATTTCTGTATCTAAATGACCAGAAGTAAATCCATGGCTTACATCAGTTGCAGTGCTTTTGACTGACATAAACAGACTCTTTTAGTGAGTAAAGGATGTTTACAATTTGGTGCAACCATGATAATATATAGCAAACAGAGTAAAAATAAATAAATAGATAAAATAAAAAAAATAGAATAAACAAATAACAAGAAAATAAATAAAACTAAAACTGTAATTCGAAATGCCCCTACTAATTTGGTGCTGATTAATAGAATTCAGTCTTGTTGACTAAGTGTGATAGAAGATATTCTAAACAGATATTAACTTTGGGCAGAGCTGTCTGCACATGTCTCCTCATTAGGAAGAAAAAGCATTTTCATGTAATATTGCATTATTATTGTGCAATACACACACCATCTGTTCAGGCAAACTGTATGAAAAAAGAATGCTCCAAGGCTTCACTATGCACTTTTCCACATTTGTATTTTGTGATAAATGTTGCCCCTTTAAATGTCTTGCATGTGTTTACCAAGCCTCATTCCTCATTCCCCCCATTCTATCTATCTATCTATCTATCTATCTATCTATCTATCTATCTATCTATCTATCTTATACTAGTGATTCAATGACATATTATCATTTATTGAATTATTTTGTTGGTTAGGTCGTTGATTATTTGTTTCACATGCATTGGCTGATGATGTCTGTTATCCTTCTCAGCCCTTTTAAGTTCCTTATGCTTATAGCTATTTACTTTTTGTCACCCTGTTGCAAAAGTCATTGAGCAGTTTGAACTTTGGAGAGCATAAATGGAAAGGAGCCTTTCTAACAAATGAATTTATAGAGGAGCTATTTGTGGGGGCACGAGTAAGTGGCTGATAGATGGCGGAGGGATGAAGCGCACTGCAAGTAATTGTTGTCCTTGAGGAGAAATTAGCTTGAGATTGGGGCTAGCAGTTCATTCAGTTGACTCTGTGACACCTCTTTTTGCATTCTAAAATGTATACCAGTGGACTGAGTGTGCGGCAGACAGACACAATGATGTGTACTGTTTACTCTGGGTGAACTCTTTTCATCTTTCCGTCTCTTTCTCTCTCTGTTTTCCTCTCTCTCTCTCTCTCTCTCTCTCTCTCTCTCCTTCTCCCCCGCCTCTTCTTTTCTCTCTCTCTCTCTCTCTGCCTCTCTTTCCTCCTTTCTGTCATCCTCTCACTTTGGCCTTCAGTCTGTTGGTCAAACTCCTTCTCCTATTCTCTCTTCCATTTTCTCTCTCTCTCTCTCTCTCTCTCTCTCTCTCTCTCTCTCTCTCTCTCTCTCTCTGTGTGTGTGTGTGTGTGTGTGTGTGTGTGTGTGTGTGTGTGTGTGTGTGTGAGAATTCTCTATGGGCACAAAGTACAGAGATAACATAGCAACAGGTACCATTTGAAATCTCTTTGTCAGTACTTGCAGAAATATGAAAGTAAAAAAGTGTTAAAGGTCACATCAACTCCTATTTCTGAAGAATATAATATATAAAAAAGTCAGGCTTGTTTTGCGAGTCTGTTTTTATTAGCAGCACACCAGGCGAAGCTGACACAAACACAGAGCGACACAGATCCGCCAGTGTTTTCTTTTGAAACTCGCTTGTAATGACACATCAAATGGGCCCAATGCATCTCTGTTAATGAGCATTAAACGGCTGTTAATTATTTGATTGAATTGCTGTCACCTATCTGAGCGTGTCTAATTGATCTGTGTTAGGGAGAGAGTGAGGGAGCGGCAGCCAGCCAGACGCTCAGCCCGCTTTCTGCAAAGGCTTTGGTGGGAAAACAAAGATGGAGTGATCTGCCACCACATCAGGCTGTAACCTGTACACACACACACACACACACACACACACACACACACACACACACACACACACACACACACACACACTCCATGTCTGACACACACTGCCTAAGGACATGAATACATTTGCTCAGGCACATCAGCTTTGATGTGAGTGTGAGTTTGTTTATCTCAGATTTTTTTTCTCCTTTTACTTCATCTACTTTTTTTTTTTTACAAATTCCATCTTTCCATTTCCATCTGCCAGAGAATGATGGCGGTGGCGGGCATACCAGTCGTTCACTCGTTCGCTCGCTCACTGACTGGCTCTGAGCTCCTATTGGTAGCGTCGTTGACCATGCAGAGGATTTGCCCTTCATTAGAGCCGCTCTCCTGACATCCATTAAAATAGTCGGGTAAAACGGCGGGCCCACACCCGAGGCTCCAGACACAGCGGTGCATTCACACGGACATTAATAAAGCAGACGGCATGCTGAATGACCAGTGAGGCTGTGCCGAGCTGTGGCCATTCTAAAAAGACTATCTCACAATACCTTTCAGGGAGATATGAAGCGCACAATCGATGGGGAGGAGGGAGGGAGGAGGGGGGGGTCGGATTTTGAGTGACATGATGCAGGCCCGTCTGGATGAGATACAATTCATTCCTTTATCGGAAGAGGCGCCCCTTCCTCCTCCTCCTCTTTCTCCTCCTCCTCCACCTTCAGCTTCACCACCTCCACAACCAACCAACCACACACACACACACACACACACACTCTCTCCCTAGCTCTGCCCTGTTTGGCTGGCTGGTGGCGTGGGTCTCGCAGATTAAAACCATACGGTTTGTCACAATGGCACAGTTTGTGGGAGGCAAGCTTTAATAAGACCTATCCAAAAGCCTTTAGCTCCTTCAGCTTAATCCAACTGTAATATGCTGGGCCGAGAGAGAGAGAGAGAGAGAGAGAGAGAGAGAGAGAGAGAGAGAGAGAGAGAGAGAGAGAGAGGACAAAAAAACCTCACCATGCCTTCACACAATGAGGACCAGGCCCAGGACACAAAGAGGACTAATTATCCCCCCCACCCCTCCTCCCTCCCTCCCTCCCTCACCTCTCTCTCTCTCTCTCTCTCTCTCTCTCTCTCTCTCTCTCTCTCTTTTCAACAGGCAATATCTTGGGCGCCTATCAGGGTTGTTTGTTTGGGCCTGACTGTTTTGGACAAAATAATAAGGATAACTGAGGAATTTTTCTTCGGTCTTATCTCCTTAGGAGCAAGCCGCTTGAATAAGTTTATTAAACTATTTCACTAATGAAATATGCAAGAAATTTGTAATATATAATAAATAAAAACATTTATTGTCAAAATATGCATGGAGCCATGCCCTAAATTAATCTTGGTTCAGTGATTATTATTATTATTATTATTATTATTATTATTATTATTATTATTATCCAATGTCACTACCCATTGAAAAACTAAATTGTTGAAATTCTGTAGAAACAAGTCACTTTTCAGTGTCCTTTCTCAAGAAAAACAACATGACTGACTGAATAGAATGTTCCCATGGCCATACACATTTACTAATGCAGTCAGCCCAGATGGTGCCTTCAAATAATTAGTCACAAAGCAAGGAGAGAAAAAAGGTAGCATAGTCACAAATTCAAAGCGGACTTTAACTTCCTGGGAACATCATAGCGGCACTGTGTTTTGGGATCAGAGTAACCCCCTGAGAGTGGCCACTGACAGCCCCTCCTGGCTAATTATGGATGTCGGGCCACCCACGTGTCATGCTTGCCTGCAAGATACTGCTCTCTCTCTCTCTCTCTCTCTCTCTCTCTCTCTCTCTCTGAGTCTTTCACCTGTGGCTGACTGCCTCAAAACGAGCATTTTAACACGGTTGCTTGATGAAAAGCATATTGTGCATGTTAAAATTCTAACATCAAAAACCTCAAGCATGTATTACTGTAATGTATTTTTGTTTTGTACAAGGACATTTGTCAAGAGACGTACCGTAGCATCCTACTGATGGACAAATATACAATAATTATTATATTTCCACAAATAAAAAATTGGCACTTTGACAGGTATAATTTTGTGTGTTGTGTAATAATTTTATAAATACTTCAATTCAAAGGCATAAACAGCAGCTACAACATGTCCTTTCTGAACTTCAATTTGCACCTTATTTCACAGACCCGCTTCAAATCAGTCAATTACTACACTGTAAATGAAAACATTTTCCTCCTGGCTATATTCTACGGACGCTAGAAAAATGAACACGTTCAAATGGATCAGCATGTAAAAAGATGTGAATGAATTATCTTGACCTCCAGAAAGAAATACTGTTAAAAGCAGAGACTCTATAAAAGCCAGTATGAACAGCTAACTACTGCACCCAACAGGTCCCCGTGGCATATTGTATGCCTCTGACAAACATCTTCATACTTTTCCTTTCAAACACAATGCCATGGCTCTTAAAGTGATACTGCATGCTCAGGGTCATATAACCCTGTTATACGTTGCTGACTGCAACGGAACATAAACATGAATGTGAACACGCAGTTTACGCTAAATTAACAACACCAAAATCATATGAAATCGAGTGTAAGAGATTAGTGCCGTTAACTTAGTGTTACAGTAAGTGTGCATTCGCATTCCCGTTCGATATACGTACGTTTTTCTAAATTCTTTAATTTCCCTCACTATCTACAGCAGTCAGCAAGCTTACACAACGGAGATGTGACTGAATGACACCGAACTATCACTTTAACCTCAAAGTCAGGTACTCTGTCCTCGGTCATCCACTCAGTCAGACTAGCTGTTACCCTCTGTAAGAGTTCCACTAGTACTGTTCCAGATGAGAAGAAGAGCATGTACGAGAATCATGATAGTCTGTTTAAGAGACTTTACTGGTTCTATCACAAGTTAGATTGTGAGGACCTTCTTACACACACACCTTGACGCGTGTCTTGCACAATCTCTCTTGCAGTTTTACTCAGCCTTGATAGAGCGATGCACACCCAATCAAATCCCTTCAATTCGTTTTTAGGACAGTTGAAATGAGCCAAGAGTGTCATCACTTCATACAGTAATCCCAGCCATCCCATCTCTCGTCTCTGTCTGTGAATCCAGACGCTCAATTACAGCCTTCCCCAACTCTGGAGGTGTTTTTTAACCAGGCCACTTGTTGAGGGCCTTATTACTTTGCCCTTGTTGGCCTGCCAGAGTGACCGGCCAGTGGAATGCCAACGCTCAGAGTGCTTGAGTCTGTCTCCGAGCCTCTCAGCTTTATCTCGTCAATTGTCTTATCAGCGGTGACGTGTGTCCAGACCTTTTTGCTCAGCTTTCAGTTTAAATTACACTGGCAAGAAAGCTTTCCTTTCCTAACCCTTTTTTTTTTGTTTGTTTGTTTTTGTGCCTTGGGAGATAAACAAAATAAATAAACCTTTTTAGAATCCTGTTTCTAATTTATTTTCCCTTAAAGACAATGATTATTCTATGCAAGTGAGACAGAGGAGTTTTCTCACACACAAAATGGCCCAGGCATTGCAAGGGAAGCCTGTTGTCTGAACAGATGACAGGACCTTGTGTCCAGTGCCATGGGAAAGAGGGGGGAGTTGGACGGTCACTAGCTTGGACAACGGCATGTGACACTTTTGCCAGATCAGACATAAAGGTTGAAAGCACTACTGTCATTGGCTACACATAAAGACAATAGGCATTCTATACAGGTGACAGGTGAACGTCAATAGCAATGGCAATCAAAAATTATTATGATGAAGATCCTTACAAAATCTGTTTTTGGCAAAACAAAAACAAAAACAAATGGAATTTTGGAGTGAGTTGAGTCTGATTTCAGTGGCCTGGTTGAATCATAACAGCTTTGTATTGGAGGTTGTTAACAAAGAATGTATCGGTCCAAAATCATTTCAGGAGAGTCTTCAAGCCTGCCACATCATGGCCAAGGACTTCCAAAGCACCACTTTAGAAAATGTTCCTGTATCCGGGGCCATTCAGCAACATTTGCCAAGCTAACAGAATGTTGTGTCCCTGAGCTGAAAGGTTCAGCGATTGCCTGATATTAGACTGCATTTATCATCAAGGTGGAGAAAACAGCAGTTATAAAACAAATTATGCAGCCCTAGTTAGTCCGGCACTCTGCACAGCATATTCAGCTGGTTGTCCATCATCCTTATGTATACGGTGGACTCAGACATACTTTTCCTTTGTAGCTTACCACATCTAATAACTTCGCTATGTATTTAGAGGAAGCAAAGCAAGTCAAGCTTCTTTCAATTTTTTTCCCTTTTCAGGTTTCTTCAGGTAGAGTGGCAATGCAGGTACTAGCGGATGACCTGCAGTTTTCCCCAGCGCAATTTGCTTTGATTTGCTGACAGGTAATAATCTGGGTATTATTTGTTTCGCCTTCAGGTCTTTGGACCTACCGTAACTTCCCAATTATTAACTAGGGTAATACATTGATTTTGTATTTTTTATTTTTTTTAAATCTGTGAGGTTGATATTTGTGTTATTTTTTGTATGAAATCATGATTAATCATGAATCAATATTTATGATTATGTCTACTAATAAACTGCAGTTACTGTAATTTCATAGTGCAGGTAAACAGGTGTTGTCAGTAGATTATTGTTTTTAAAAATTAGCATACAACACTGACACTCAGGGAGATTATTAATGATGTGTTTTTTATTCAGGAAATGACTGTAATTTTTATAATAATTTACCCCTCAGTATTGAATAAAATCATGGCTATAGCAGAGTTCCTAAACTACATTTAAAGAGGTCTTCACCCTCAGCTTGGTAAATGACAGCTGTGTCTAAGTAGACGTGAGCATTTTTGGATGAATGATTTCAGATCACATGGTCAGGATGCCCTTGATCTCGAATGATGGATGTTTGTGATGTATGCATTTCCACTCCATTCTTTATGCTTTGCTGATCGCTGTCTCCTATACAGAAAACATGGCAGCTGTTTGCTTTCGATAGCACACTGTGGCGACTTAGCTGAACAGTGTTTGTCCTTGCTTCATCGGCTCTCGTGAAGTCGAGCGAGAAAAATGCCACCTAGGTCTGACCTGTGGTCATGGATGGCGGGCAGAATGTGGTGACACAGATGCTCAATACAAGCCGAGCCGAAACTAAACTATCGTTTCAGGGAGGACCAGCTCATGTGCTCCTGTGTTCAAACGTTTTATTTAACTTAAGGGATAGGTTTGGTTTTTAGCACGTTTAGCCCCTTTTCTTGAGTGTCTAGCATGAAATAGAATCATCAAGTTTAGCGGTTGTTTTAAGGACATTATTGGACATGCACATAGCAAGCCATTCTGAAGCAGATGGGGGGATTCTAAATGAGCCAAAATTTGATATAATATCCAAGACAAGACAGGACCAATCATCGAAGTTTTGTTGTATATACTATACACACATACATACATACATAGGACTACATAAAAAAAACATGGCATGGTTGTGATATATACCCAAAGTTTACAATCGACAGCTCACAAGCTAGACAGGTGATTCCTAAAAGAAGTTCTCTGAGGAAAGACTGGTATATTTTTATTTCCAGCTGTATTACATCAAGAGTAGCTGTGTTGGTACAGCATTTGTGGAGCAGGAGACAGGATGGAAGTGTCAATTGAAATGATGTGGAGGTTGTATTATTTATGTCTTTTTATAGGCCAGAGCCTCTTCAGCACTTAAAGTGGGTTATTCCAGTGCTGGAGCTGTGGGCTTGACTGATTCTTCTCAACTACTCTGGTAAACACGCATGCTGTGTTGTTGTCCCCTTCTGACATAGACATTTGACTTCATTTTCTCACTAGCCCAATGGGCCTACAGCCATTTCTCAGGACACGAGCCTAAAACAGAGTCGACAGGGCTGACATGGGAAGCGATTGCTCTGTTTTGATCGGCAGTTGAAAAGATTGTCTCCGATGAAGTTGTTCAGCTATTACCCCCCCACCTCCAACCCCCCCCTCCTCATTGACTATCTTTTCTCACAAGACTCGACAATGACACGCAAGCCTTCCGGAATGATCACCGGGGTGCTCCAGTTTTTTCTCTTTTTTTCCCCTCTCCTCTTCCTTCTGTATTCTTCTGTTTGATGACTTCTTGTGCCATGGTGGGGGGGGGGGTTATTAAAGGGAAAGGAGAAGACAAGCCAAGCCTAGGCACACACAGGCAAGGCAAGCACACTCTCCTTCTCTGCTCCCCACCGCGGTCCTCCGCCTCTCCTCTCCTCTCCTCTCCTCGTGTCTGTCCTGGAGATGTGCGTGACTGGAGAGCAAGTGCAGGCGCCGGGAGAAATGGCTCGGCGACCCAGTTTGGTCTAAAAGGCCTGAGTGTGCTGCTCAGACATTCATCCTTAAATGGATTCACAGAGACTGGTCCTCCGTTTAACCACGAGCCCGTGTTGCACAATAGACATCCAGGCGTACAGGGAGGCCTTTCAGAGCGATATCGCTTCTGACAGAGCTCACACGAGAGTGAAATGATTCGTGAAAATTTCTGCCGTAGCTTTGTGGCCCCATCACAGCAGAAATACAGCTAATGGCACGCATAGTGCTGCGCTCAAGTTATTTACCTAATTACCGACGTGTGTTTTTATACTGACGGAGAAAAAATGAGCACTCTGTGTCTATACACGTTTCCTGACACACACACACACACACACACACACACACACACACACACACACACACACACACACACACACACACACACACACACACACACACACCATGAAAATACAGGGAAGAAATCCTCTCAAGTAGTGCTATGAGGTGTGACTCAGTAATTATAATGAGATATCGTGAGGCATATTTAGAGGAAAACCAGCCTCACAAGAAACATTATGCTTGAACTTTATTACGGATAATTAAAAGCAGGAAAACAGGAGTTGCGTTTGCCTTGCCAACAACATATATTATTGACAATCTAGGATGGCCACCATGAACTTATTTAGTTTAAGACACTCCCAAATAGCTTTTAAAACAATATGAAGCAAAACAGACTCTGGCATCTTAGAATGTTAATTGCAATCACTTAGAAAAAAAAAAAAAATCATCCACAACATCCACAGGCGTTCTGTGCTACCTATACATAATTGAAAACCTCGATGTTGGGTGAGGAGCAGAAAGCTGATAAGATGTCAAAACAACTTCTTCAGTTTTGTGAGTCCCCCCCATCCCCCCCAGTGGGCTAAGCTCTGAGTGCAGACCGTTGGCTAAGAGTGCTGTTCTGTTTGTTAATACACTTTTAGCCAGTGCCTAAAGCTTAATTATCCACAAACTGTGATTAATTGTTTTTAATTACTGTAACCCATTAGAGTCTGAGATATGCACAGGTCCACAAATGAGGTCATTCCAGCAGACACAAACCAATTAAACAAAAAAAAAAAAGAAAATCTCAAAATATATTATCCACATATATGTGTCTATAATGAAATGCTGGTAAATCCCAGATGAGCCCCATGTGTAGTATTCTATGAGAACTGAATATACTCTGACTCTGACTCCACTCTACTGTAGAATTTGTCCATTAGGAACACACACACACACACACACACACACACACACACACACACACACACACACACACACACACACACACACACACACACACACACACACACACACACACACATTACTGTAATATATGTGTTAGAGGGACCTTTTTATGCTTTTCTGAGTTTTCTTTTTCTGACTGTGTTTTGCATAGCTTTTGTTGTATGTGAAA
The DNA here is from genome assembly GCA_027497455.2 of Sardinella longiceps. Lineage (NCBI taxonomy): Eukaryota > Metazoa > Chordata > Actinopteri > Clupeiformes > Clupeidae > Sardinella > Sardinella longiceps. The sequence goes on along the minus strand of JAODXP020000013.1, from coordinate 5,195,747 downwards.
AGTCAGCAACAACAAGAGCGATTGAGGTTCTCTCTCAGCTGTATGTCTGTTATGCATAGTGTGTGGGATATTCCTCATTTCAGATGTAACAGCATGGGTAGGTATAGCATGATTTAAATGTTAACTCAATGTTGATTTAAAGAGATGGAGGACTTACCAATGCAGGCGTCACGATGCTCCTGGAAGCCAGCGCTGCACACACACCGGCCAATGGGCACCAACCACTCGCCCTCGGCACTGCAGTACATCTTGGGTGTGTCCCTCTCCTCTGCGTGGTCCACACACGTGCCCCGCACCTCCACCAGCGACGACGAGTCAGCGCCCGTCACCACGTCTGTGAAGACGGCTAGGCCGCGCGCCACGCCCTGGCATCGCTTGTAGTAGACACGTACTGAGACGACGGCGATGCAGGCGCCGATGTCCTGGAAGGCCAAGTAGAAACCACGCCGCGATAGTGGGCCGACTCCACGTATTTCGGTGTTGAGCTTGAGCCGTCGCACGCCCAGGTCTACGCCTGTGAAACTCTCGTCAGCGGCGATGGTGTCGATCTTGACGTACTGGTTCTCCCAGATGGTGGCCCGGCCCAGGTCGCGGTCCACCTCGTAGTAGTAGAGGTTGAAGGTCTCCTTGCAGGTGCCGAGTACACCTGGCATGCTGTTGCAGTCACGCAAGGTGAACTTGATCTCAATGTAGATGCGGCGAGCCCCCTCGCGCGGGATCCAGTTGGTCCGCAGCCAGTTGTTCTGATTGGCGCTCATCACGTTGCACACCTGATAGGTGTGGATGGGGGTGAAGTACTCATCCATTTCATTAATGGCATCCCACTAAAAGGACAAATAAAAAAAGAAATGGAAAAAAGAAAAGATAATCATGTACATCTTTGATAGGACCGGCTGCTTCCAGTTTTCCCATTATCATATTCTACTTATCATGTTTTAATATGTATTGTGTCTCCATATTATACACGGCCATGCATTTACATCTGAAACTTTTACTAGATCAAAGACATGAGAAAGCAAGGATAAAGGGGAGAGCAAATTGTTTTGTATGTCTGGCCCTCTGACAGGAACGAAACTATGCAGGTGAATATTTAATGTGTCATTGAAAAAAACAAAACAAAAAAATCAAAACAGTTTCTCTGTGATGATTTCCTTTAGCTGATGACACATAAATATTAAAACATGAAGACATAGCATACGCTGTAAATGATTTTTGTGTGCCTTCAGCAGCCTTGGAAGTTAAAAGCCTATCACAGTCAAAGACAAGGTAGGTCAAATATGTTTACAGAGTGCGCAATGTGTTTTAGTGCCACTGTTTCCTTCACCTTTTGACTACCAAAATTGATGTCTAAATGTAATAAAAGGGGAACAAAGGATTTGCAACAGAATCCATTACAGAAAGGCTATTTGTTTCATCAGTTCTGCTAAAGACTTGAAAATACAAAACCTAGTGTCATTAATTCCATTTAATATACAGTATACTCAACAAAAATGCAATTTCTTGAACATTTTATTCAAAAGATATTACCTTAAGCTACATCTTGAAAAAAGGATATATCCACAGCGTCCAGTCATATAATTTGTCATTCTACCAAAAGATACAGTCTTATTGGCAATTATAACTTTATTATCCCTTTCCTAATCACATTCAGTATTTTGAAGTCAGTTTGAGCCATTTCTTCTGCAAATAAAGCAGCTGGGCTTCTTTTTTCATCTCCCGGCTGAAAGCAAACTTCTGAACTCCTTGAAAGCCAAAAGGGAGTTTGAGACACACACTCAAAGAAATGGAGTACCTTCAAAACCCTTACAGCAGCTAATTTTTGCTTCCTAATCATTAGCAGTTATGCGTGGTTCAAGGACACATTCAATTTACAGGATTTAAGGTGTGTGTGGGTTGCGTGATGGGGGGAGGATGTGTGTGTGTGTGTGTGTGTGTGTGTGTATGTGTGTGTGTATGCGTGTTTCCCTACAGTATATGTCTATGTAAATGTGCATGTGTGTGTATATATGTGTGTGTGTGTCTGTGTGTGTGTATGTGCGTGTTGTGTGTGTGTGTGTGTGTGTGTGTGTGTGTGTGTGTGTGTGTGTGTGTGTGTGTGTGTGTGCATGCTCGGATCCAAGACCTTAATTAGTGCAATGAGCCCTCTTTGGGTGCCCTCTGGAGACCAGGGAGAGGGGGGAGGCTGGAGAGGTCTATGGGCTGCTCTGGGAGGCCCTGCATCAGAGCAGAGGCCAAGTTCGCCCGGCGCCAGAGCTGGAGGCCTTTGCGAGGTCAGTGCTTTCCCTTTCAATTAGGCCGGCCGTTCCCCATAATGAATGCAGGAGTGGAGAGCGGCACGCTACTACTGCAGAAAACCCCCGCGGGATGAGCCGCATCCTCAAATAACAGCTTCTCTCCTCTCCCATTACACCGCTGAAACGAGGTGTTAACACTAGCTTATCATCATGATGACCAGCAGGATTTTTCTACTACTAGCTCTCTCTCTCTCTCTCTCTCTCTCTCTCACGCTCTCTCTCTCTCTCTCTCACACTATCTCTTTCTCTCTTCTCTCTCACTTGCATGCAAAATATGCACCTCAGAAACTTAAAAAGACTTTCAGTTGTAGAAGGGCCTTAGGAAATTAGGGGCAAAAGGCTGATACTAAGGAAAAGATTTGAGTGAAACGCATAGCTTTCATGAAAGATATGCAGCATGGTGTTTGATCAATTGTAAACATTGTTGTCCTTGGATGTCTCAAAATAGAGCCTTCAGGCTGTTTTGTGTGTGTGTGTGTGTGTGTGTGTGTGTGTGTGTGTGTGTGTGTGTGTGTGTGTGTGTGCGCGTGCGTGTGGTTTCAGAAATCAGACTCTCCCTCACCTGAATGGGAAAACCATTCAGGAAGATAGTGGATACTACTCAAGTTCTGTACAAAAACCCAATCAAATCAAATAAACGATTTGGTTGGCAACAAGGAGGCCAAATCCTATAAATTATAAGATGAGCAGAATTTCTGGCACACAGCTTTAGATGCTCTATGTGCATTTGGAAATCCTGAATAGCTTTTAGCTTCCCTGCTTTACCAAGATCACTCTCCATCGTTCCCACTGTGAAAACAGGTGGCGCTTGTTCCTCTTCAAATCCATCCAAGGGCTCACCTAGCACAACTAGGCCTACTCAACCAATTGATATACTCAACCCACCTACTGTAAACGGGCTATCAGGGACGATTGCAGGCTGCCCTCAATTCAGCTTCATTTTAAAACAGTGTGCTTGAAAGCTTATTATGATTGGAGTGTGAGGGCTCCTCATCTGCATTAGTGTAAAGTGGTTTACAAGGACGAGAGTGCCACAGGCAGACATGTGAGTGTTGAGCGAGCCTTTCAAATCTGCTCCAAAATCTATGCCATTGTGCTGAAAAAGTCTGATTCCCATCAAAATAACAGCTGTCTGTGGTGCCAGAGGGTATGGGAGCGAGATCAGTCTCTTTCTTTCTCTCTCTCTCTCTCTCTCTCTACTTTCTTTCTCTCTCTCTCTCACTCACTCACTCTATGTCTCTATTTCTCTCTGTACTCCCCCCCGCCCGCCTCCCCATCACTCTCTCTGAAACACATTTATTCAACTGTCTTGCAGCCTGCCCGGCTGTTTGACCATCCATCCGCCCAACCATGGCAATCACGATTACATTGTTCGCTTGCGGTCGAGGTTCTGAGGCGTCTGAATTCCCTGTCCACGCCAGCGCTGCCAACCAGGCCTCTCGGCAGCTTCCAGCGCATTCTAATTAGTCTCCGTCTCCCTGCGTGCCTTTTCCAGCACACACACTTGTGTTAGTGTGTGTGTGTGTGTGTGTGTGTGTGTGTGTGTGTGTTTGTGTGTGGGGGTGGGTGTCTGTCTGGTGCAACTCATAGCTTGCAGAGATGAAAGTTCTGAGGGTGTGACGGGTGTGTTTGTATCCCCCCCCAACACACACACGCACACACACACACACACACACACACACACACACACACACACACACACTTGCCTCCTTTCGATCGCTCTCCTTTGGGAGTTTCTCGCTCCTACAGACTGGAGGTCTTCCAGAGTGCAGTTTCACCCTCAGCCGCCACCCCCTCACCCTTCCTCTCTCTCTCTCTCTCTCTCTCTCTCTCTCTCTCTCTCTCTCTCTCTCTTTACTATTTCATGAGCAAGTCAAGGATGATGAGCTAATTGCCTGCACACAACCTGGAAGTGGACCTGTTTCCATGCATCTTCAAACAGTCCTTCTCATGGGGCTGAAGGCTGTTTGCTGGGCATGAGGTATGCTCTACTGTTGTCCTACAGAATCCAGAATTGGACATGAGTACTGCATCAATTAGTAGACTTTACTTCAAACATATTACTGCGATAGCAGCTTAAATATTAATTGCAGGGTACTATGGAATCGGCAAAAGCATTAGTGATTCAAAGACTTTTTGCTGATGTGTAAAGAATGGATAGGCTAGTAGCTTGTCCGTGTCAGTCAGTCTGTAAATGACTTGCTTAGATGTAAACAGGATCCTGGCAGCAATACACAAAATCTTTGCTCAAGTCTGCAAATTTCTAACAGAAATGAGGTAATGTTTCAAATGTTGGGTGGGAGATGTCTGAATGTTTCTCGCCAAATTGGTCACTGACCTCCTTCTGGTGACAGACTACAGACTATTAGCCTAGAACTCTAGGCGTACCCTAGCGGAGACATAGGAAGTACGTCTAGCCATGAGCCATAGGTTGTACTCAGACATAAGTGGTGTTTAGCCAATCACAATGCTTTGGGTTGTATTCAGACATCGTGGTGTTTAGCCAGTCACAGTTCTTTATGTAGCCAGGGAGTCGTTGGAAGGGCTAAGCGTTGTTTGAATCGGCTTGTTTGTTGTTGTGATTGGTTGTAGCCAATGTACCCAAGGGTCCATCGATCGTGGTCAGACTATACATTTTATGTTATAGTGTGGCTTCTCCGGCTAACAGACAGCAGAACTACAGACAAATAAGTTGATCATAGCCAATATCTGACAGTTATTATTTTTATATACGGTCCAAACAATAGTTCTCCTGAGTGAAGAGGGAAAAAAGAAAGTCTTACTGCCCTTAAAAGTGCAGATAGCACACAAGCAATCAGTGCAGTGAAGTTAAAAATGATTGCACTTGGCGACCGTGTTCCTTTTACACAGCTCCACTCATTCAGCAGTTCTAAAGTCTGCTGCTCACTAAGAAAGATATAACAACTTGTCCTCAATCCACAGGCCCAAAACTTGTCTCTCAAAAGGCACAATATTGAGACCAACAAGCATGAATCGGAGAAAAGGAAATTTCCCTGCGCTTCTGAAGATCCCATTTCAGATTGTGAAGCGAGAGAAGGGAAATCCTCTCTCTCTCTCTTTCTCTCTCTTTCTTTCTCTCTCAGTCTCACTCTCAGGTTCTCGTTAAACACTGGGAGAGTTGCCCACACAGAATAACTGGCCATCTCGGACTGGCTGGCATTTGCAGTGACAGCGTAAGCTCCCATGAAGTTTCAGCAGCGCATATTAATGTGTACTCACCCCTCCCTCCCTCAATTTCAGACTGATATAGGAAATATCAGCCTGTGTTTCTCTCCTCAGCCACACACACACACACACACACACACACACACACCAACCGTCGCAAATAGAATCTTCTAGCACCACTGATTAACGGAGCAGCACTGACAACGATAACCTTTTCCCAATATGGCGGTTAATTGCATGGGTCTGGTTTGTAGCTTGCCAAATCAGACGCGCATATAGGACTGGAGGATGTCCCCACTGTAATTGCAGTCTATTCCTGTATTTGGCTAGGGTACAGAAGGAGAGCGAGTCTATGGCTTTCAACTGGCGAAAGTCACTTACGAGACATGTAAGCTACATATATTCCCTCTCTAAAAAAGTTTGATTCAATGTTCTACAAGGAATTGTGCTCAACTTCAAGGTCCTCACCACCTAAAGCTATTTTAAAATGGCTTAGACCTCAGCGTTTTATTTTCCATGAATCATTACAGGTGGAGCCGTTGGTTCCCTCCAGAGACAAACTCTTTGCACAGACTCTTATGATAACACTCATCAGGACTTGGCAAGAGTGACTTTCTTAAAGTTTGCTCGCTCGCAACTCTGTCTTCAGTGAAGTAAGTTAATTTGCCTTTGTGATCACCATGGCAAGTAGCCAGCTCTCAGTGTGGGCCAGGCACCTCTGTGTGTAGCCTTACAAAAAAACACTTCTAGCTACAAACACGTTCCCAATGGGAGATTCACAGCTTTTTCATGTGCCAGCTTCAACTTTGGCAAAAGTTTCCACCTCAATGGGGGTTGGTAGAATGTTATTTGGAGTTGAAAGAACAATATTGGAAATGTGTTTTTGTCCTTTTAAGTGTTACAGTATGCACGGCAAAATATCTTGCAGTCATTAAAACTACCTTTAAAAAATTACTGATTTGGGATGCAAATAATATGATGCCAACTTGCAATATTCTCAGAGAACAAAAAGAGAACAAAAAAAGGAAAAAATACATTAAAAAAATGGTGACCTCAGTGACTGTCACCTGCCGATGATAAGTGAGACTGAGAATGAAATCTACTATAAAGCACACAGCTGAATTAGTGTCAATGAAATAATTTTCTCTCAATTCAAACGTAAGTGTTTTCCTTATTCGACTGTAGATTCCTTTTCATGATCAGAATGCTATCTTCCAGCAGTGCCAAATCCATTCAATGCCATCACTTTATCGAGTTCCATCTATGCACTATTCAGATCGTTTGTGTGTGTGTGTTTGTTTACAGTCTGGGATCTAACACACAACTCACTAGTGTTGGACTGAAAAACATGCCTAATTAAAGCCACTCAGTACAGAGACACATGAATACCTGTCAACATTTCTTTGCACCTGCCATCCACAGCAATTGAATATTTTGTCTGTTTGACATGAAAAGAAAATGATAAAAAGATGCCAAAAAAATTACTGGTAAATAAAGTCATAGCTAAGCGGTAGATTTTTTTTGCTTGAGATAGAAGAGTTGTAAATATAACTTCATAATATAACTTCATAATAACATTCTTTTTTCATTTGTCCTCACAACTACAGTACATGACGTAATAGAGATAATGCATTATAATGAGACAATATTACATATTCGTTATGTGGCATAAGGCTTGAATTTGAAAAGACTTCAATGACAGGAGATGGAGATTCTTCTCTTTCTTATGTCTGTTTAACAGCTGTGCGCCTGATATGTTTAATGGCATGTGACTGAGCTATCTGAATGTGTGTGTGTGTGTGTGTGTGTGTGTGTGTGTGTGTGTGTGTGTGTGTGTGTGTGTGTGTGTGTGTGTGTGTGTGTGTGTGTGTGTGTGTGTGTGTGTGTGTGTGTGCTGGCAGCAAGCGTGCATGTTAAGGCTGCTTAAAGGAATTATCTGGAATGAATCAATCCGTAGTATAGTCCTGTTGTTTCACGTTGCTAAGTAAGTGCTGTTCATCTTGCATGAACAACACTGACTTTTTTTCTCTACTCAAAGTACAATGCTGTTTTGGACACCTCTTTTTGCGGGCAGGTGTGTTGGAAAAGACTACAAGCCAACGGATCAAGAGCTTAGAAGGAATCCTGCACACTGACCATTACACAAGCAATTATTTATTAAGAAAATACATTTTGGTCTCAGACCTTTATTAGGTAAATTATTAAAATATAAATTTCCCTCAATAAAGTCTGACCAAAATGTACTTTCTTAATAAATAATTGCTGCAGTAATGGTCAGTGTGCAGGATCCCTTCTAAGCTGTTTCTCTACTCCAAACCAATTCCCTCTGCTCTCGAAGGTCAAAGAGACCTACAGCATAGGGAGGGACTGCCTACGGCAAACAGGCACCCTGTTGACCGGTGACTTCGCTAGACAGGGTCAAGTAATGGCCTCTTGATCCACTAACCGCCCTGTCCTTCAAGCAAAGAGCAGCGCAGGCAACATCTAAGGCAGTTTGCGATGCCCTTGGAGGTGCGCATTTTATGTCCTTGCAAGTGTGCATTTGATGTCCCTTGCAAGTGTGCATTTGATGCCTTGGCAAGTGGCACTTGAGCTTCAGGTTCAACTAACAGCAGGTTGCAATCTCCCAGACAAGCCCTGTCCCCCACGGCTAAGTCATCAGGGAGGTGCCAAGATCATGGCCTTAGATAGCACTCACAGCACTCTATATAGGAGAGGGTAAGAATATAGGAACTGATATCAGTGAAACAGGTCTCGGATGGAAAAAACGGGCCCCTGTAGCTGAAGGACATGATACTTTTCTTGTCTTTAGATAAGAGAAGTTACATCAAAGACAAACAAGTTTTGGTGCAGTGATGACTTTTTCAAAAGATGTTATTATTTAAATTTATTTATTCATTATTACTTATTCATTATTGTCTAATTATTCTGCTCTTCTGGGCCAGTGTGTGCTTTCATATTCTGTGTTTTTCCTTTGTAAATAAATAAAAGGGTGTTGGAGCTGTACCTTGTTGTTATTTGTTGTTTGTCAGTCTCTCAAGGAAGTCCACAACAGAGAGACTAGCACCCAGACTAATGCTTTTATGGTGTCACACCCTCACAGATGCACCAAGGGTGGGAATAAATCTGGACTATATTTCTGTACACGAGAAAGCCTTGCAGTGGGATTTCAAAAATGAGCTATTTTTAGGCCAAGGAAATTTCTAGACTACTTCTTAAAACAATGATGTGTAAATGTTATGAAAGCACATTGTTGATATATTGTATGCAGTCAGCAAATCCAACCTATTGGATGCAATAAGGGACTATCTCTTCCCCTCAGGAAGAGGCAGAGCTGGAGGAGGGTCTCCTGGGCTGCTTCCTCTATGCAGCTTTGGAAGAAATGGAGACGTGGCATCTCTGCTACAGTCCCCAAGAGCAGGCATATTGTGCTTTGTTAATTGTCTGAATGGTATTCTGTAGTCCAAAACATCTGCTCTCATCTATATTCACAGTATTCTGCCTTATAATACAAGCACCATTTAAGCTAATGAGCTATTTTGCTCCACTGAATTTGGTTCTATGCGGAATATATACATTTAATTATGGCGAACTGTGAATATATGAAAACTTTCCATAGACCATAATAATATACGAATCGAATGACATCAATAGGCTTTATTCAAATCCAAATGCCAAATTGGGTACAGGCAATTAGCATAATCCACAAGTGACATTGCTGATGTAAACTACAGCAGGTACAGTTTTTGCATTTACATTGCATTTAGCAAACACATATCCATAGCAACTTATATTCTTGTCACAGCAGTTAGTTCAGGGCCAGTCTCCCCTAAAGCAGAGTAACTATTTGCAAAAATGTTAGCTATTAACTAACGCTAAAATAGCACTATTAATAACAGGTATGTGTCCATCTCACACCTCTTCATCTAGGTGGAATATCTCATGATCTTTTATTACTTCAATTATATATCAAATGAAACAGGAGACCCTGATTTCAATGCAGTGTAGTATTCATTGCTATGATTAGCGGTGCCCAAGTAATGTGGTATTGAAATCACATCAAATATGATTTCAGCACCCTGGTCAGCAACAGAGATTGCAACCCCATTCTTCTCTGTGCATAAGACATGAAAATTAATTCAATACATATATTTTTGCAAAGAGTACACTTAACTGCTGTTAATAAGATAATACTAACCATTTATAGGTGGTGGTAATTGTTTCTTATAAATTGGTAAGAAATAGCTCAACCCCTGAATCTTCAAAGTCCTGGCATGCATTAGCAAATCATGGAGTAAGTTCATGTCAGATAAGTATTTCATGGTCAAGGCATAAAGGGGTGACATTAGAGTTTCAGCCTCTGACTGCTCTGTTTGTCCTTCCCTCCCACCCTTCCTCCCTGACTAACACTACAGTATATATCTCCTCCTCACCCCTGGCCATTGGGACGAGGCCTGTGTGAGTGAAGTTGCCCAGTAGCAGCTGCCCGTCTCACACCTGCCGTGCCACCACACACATTACACACCTCCTCCCCTCCCTCGCCATCCAGCCCACATTAGCAAAAGGTCATGTTTACTCACGCCGAGAGGAGCAGAGGAGGAGGAGAGGAGAGGAGAGGAGAGGAGGAGGAAGAGAGAGAGAGAAAGAGCGTTGCACTTAATGCCTCATGAAGGACCCCTCAATCGCTGCGATTAGCTAATGGCGGTGCTGGCGAGACAAATAGCCAGCCAAATAGCTACCTTATTTGTTTGTTTATTTATTAATTTTTATCTGTTGTGCTTTAATATATTTTTTATCATTATTTTTGCATGGGGGTTGGTGTGTTTTTCAGTTTTATTTGCTTAGTCATTGTAGGAATAAAGAGAGTAAGTCGTCCGTGAAGACTCATGCAGCCAACGCCTCCAGGGTGGGAGCACGCCTACAGCACCAACAGATGCTGGTTATCTCTTTTCTTTTCTTTTCTTGTCTTTCTTTTTTACTTTC
>JAODXP020000013.1:5135284-5180284 GCA_027497455.2 Sardinella longiceps | reverse complement strand
TGTTACATTTCCTTTCATATTTATTTCACGCTGTTTCCATGCTTAAAAAAACTCCCTGCATCCTTGTATCCTTGCTTCCTTGCTTAATCCCATGCTAGGCCACTACTACACTCACCTCTCTTTTCCTCAAATGCAATCTGTGCCTGGTCCTAACACAATGGAAAAACATGTTTAAAATTCCATAACTGCGGAACGCTAATGATGCAATATGTAAAAGTAAGTGAACAAGTTCACCAAAACAGCGGGAGTGCGGTCACTGTGCTCCAAATAAGACGCTGTGTTTACTTGTGAACATCTACATCTACTCAAGTAAATAATAGGCATACTGTGCATATTTTAAAATATCAGGGTCAGTTGGAGTGCAAATTAAATGTTTAAAACAACAAATCAGCAAGAAACACTTTTAAGAAAACATCATTAATGGGATGTGTTTTGGAGCCGTCTGCTCTGTAATGAGGTCCATATATAAAACAAAACAAACTGCAAGCTCTCTGAGCAAGGTGGAAAAGGATTTTCATTCATTGCTCAAAAGCCAACACCCCCTCTCCACCCTCCAAATAAATAAATGAATTAAATTTAAAATCTAATAGATAAAATGAAATAAATGTTCATTACAGGCTATATGGCACATTTGTCGTGGAAGAGTGCGTATGTGGACTCTACTCCTGGCACACTCACAGTGGAAATAGAGAGTTGGCCCTTGTCCAAAAGTGACTGCTACTGCCTGTTTAACTTCCCAGTGAAGCTGCTCTTGTAGGTGAGATTGCCATCTCCTATACTGTTGGCGATAATTAATTAGCATCCTGAAAGCAACTGATGAGCGTTGAGTGCTGAGAGGAATTTGCAGGAAAACACTTTGACAAATCCCCAGAGTCAGGTCATCCAGAATCTCTTCCCCTCCTCCTGACTTTCCCATCTTGGGAAAAGACTTTAGGCCAACTTATAAGACATGTTTTTCTCTCCTCTCTCTCTCTCTCTCTCTCTCTCTCTCTCTCTCTCTCTCTCTCTTTCTCTCTCCACATTGGCCCACCTACTGTTTCACCACTCCCTCTAGAAGAATAAATGTTACCAGTCACTCTTTTAGAAGGACACACGGCCGATACAGAGCCTCACACAAACACTGGCAATCACATGCAATTTCTAGCAGCTTCAAGCACCTCCGGCATCCTTCAAGGTTGGCCTGAAAGCGTCCCCCGTGGCTTCTGATCGGGGGCCCCTACGTCGTGCAATTTTATTTAGGTGCCCCCCGGCCCCCTGGGGCAGGTGCTAGCAGGCTGGCGGGGTGACGGTTACATCAGTGCCCCGATGAGAGCGGGTAATTTTTGCCCGGCAGGACGGCGCGCCTCTCGCCGGGGTGGGAATACGCCGCTGTCACCGCTGACAGCCGGCGTCGTGCTAATTGTGACAGTTCAACGCTTAGATCACTTTATGTTCTGCTAATTTACTACCCCATGCATTAGTTCCTCCATTAGAATATGCTAATTCCTCCCTCGAGCTGAAAAACAGACAACAGCTCCCTCTCTTTCTCTCTCTCTCTCTCTCCCTCTCTCTTTCTCTCTCTCTTTCTCTCTCCAATCTTCCTGCTGTTTTTTTCTCTCTCTCCTGCTGCTGCTGAAACCAGTAGTGAATAATGTGTCAAAGCGACAACCTAGAGAGGAGGAGGGGAGGAGGGGAGGAGGGAGGGAGGGAGGGAGGAGAGGGAAGGAGGGAGGGGGGATGGTGTGCAACAGACTCACATCCTCATCCATATTTTGCGTCTCACAAAAAAACCACAGCAATGCGGCTCTTTTGTTAGAGAGAGAGCATCATGTCCCCAATCAAATTAAGGTTCAAACCAGGCAATCTAGGATGTAGTTACTGAAACGATTAAAGTCATTTGCCACAATTCTATTATAAAATCAAAAGACTTCAGGAGCTGATGCCCACCCCCCCGCCGCCCCCCAAGGCAAGGTGGTAAAGTATTGGCGCTGGCACAGGCAGATCTGTTGATTACATAAGCTGTCATGTGAGGACTGTAAGACCATAGATTAGCCACAGCATGTTGTCGAGTTCAATAGGTCTCACTCATCTGATTCTGCCCCGAAATTGCAGTAGATATCCCACCTGACTTCAACTGGATGCCATTGTAGCAATAGGCTTTGTTAGAAACAAAAGGGTCATGAAATCCAACCTGTTGCTGTCTGTTCCAAGAACACTCTGAATGTAATTTACCAATTTGCCATTGTGCTACTGTTTTTTTTTTTTTTTTTCTTTTGTCAGACTAGCTTCTTGTGGTTTCCAATATAGGCAGTAAAAACCCCTCTGGTGTTTATACTCAGTATTGGCATTAGAAATAGCAAACAAACAGTGGCTCAGAGGCACGCGGCCAGGGAGCAGGGGTGGTGGGAGGTGAAGTGGGGTGGGGCAGTCCCAAAGGTGACACAGGGAGTAGTGTTTACGACAATTTACAACATTTATACGACTGACAAGTTTAATGGAAGTTATCAGTGTGAGTAAAATATGTGTGTGTGTGTGTGTGTGTGTGTGTGTGTGTGTGTGTGTGTGTGTGTGTGTGTGTGTGTGTGTGTGTGTGTGTGTGTGTGTGTGTGTGTGTGTGTGTTTGGATAAACCCAGGACACACTGTCCACTATGTATGTGCATAGCCATTTTTCATTTCCGTGTTTATTAATTTGGCGGGGCATTCAGTGGGTGACTTTGGTACCTTTGCTGAGAGGTACAGGAAAAGACATTTAGCACAACACTGGAAAAAGACATAAACCTTCATTTCTAGCTTTCTCACTCTATAAAGTATACCAAAATAAGGGCCGAAATAGAGCACTACATGGCTACTGTACATGAACAACAGCCACACAGACATCAGAGTCATTCCTGATATCCTGTCGATATCTTTGTTAGATCTCTTGAGAAACTGCAACCAAATTGTGAACTCGGCCTTTCAAATCAGGAATTTAAACACAGGCTTACTTAACTGACACAGGGAAGTAGACTACAGCTGACTGCTTCAGCGTAATTCAGCCAGAGAAATTAACAAAGAAATTGCACAATTGTGCTTGTTGAGAAGGTTTTATACAAAAGGAAAAGAGAGGGTCTTACCCCATGTGATGGGTATGTCAGCCAACCCCAGTCTCCTGATATCAGTGACGTGTCCAGGAGATTAACTGCAATGGAAGAGGAAAAACATTTTTTTTCAAGGCTGTAAATAAAGTCAGGTTGCGTTCATGCTTAGATGGCCACGACACAGCTGGATACATACAATTGAATAACAAAAACAAACAGCACAAACAAGTTTAGTCAAGTTTCTGAGCCATTTGCTGTCAGCTGTAAAGAAAAGTTCTCTCTCAACACATTTAGTGACCCTTGTCAGTAAAAAAAAAAACCTTGATCTCTTGGGACAAATGTATTTTATGGCATCTTATGCTCTCAGCGTCTTGTGTGGCCACGGTGATCGACTCACTCTTGTCCCTTCGGCATCGCCAAGGGAGCACTGACGGCTGACATTCTAATTGTCTGATTAATCACCTTTCAATCCCCGTTCAAGTCCTTCGCAGTCCAATCAATGTGTCGTTTGGCTCAGGAGTGTGACGCCAACATTGATCACTGGCTCAACACCCCCACACACACACACACACACACACACACACACACACACACACACACACACACACACACACACACACACACACACACAGTACACACTCCACCCCAACGCCATGGGCCACATCTCTTCTCTACCGAGTCCTCAGGTGCTTAAACTTAACATGATGAAATATTCCCGACTACATCATTGACAGGCCATGCTGGGGACGTTCTCTTTATTTATTGATAGCTTAATACTGGGAGTCTGGCATTTTATTTTTTCGGGCCACACCAAGGTGACTCTAGGAGCTGATGCCCTGTGGAAAAAAACCCTTCCGAGCGACTCGGGCTTAGTGTATTTATCTCTTTGTCATCATAACTGAGGGGCCTATACGTTCCCTCTCTGATCGCTGTGCTGTTTCTGGCAAAGGCTCGCCTGACAAGCCACACTGTAACATAAAACGTATAGTCTGGACAGCGGTAGGGCCAGAGCTATAGAAGGTGATTTGTTTGGACCTGGCTAAAAACCAATCAGAGCAACAAACATGTGGTGTGATTGGCTTAACACCACTGATGTCTGAATACAAGCCTGAGCGTTGTGATTGGACAAAACCGCAACGATGTCTGAGTACAACCTATGGCTCATTGCTAGAGGTATACCCGCTGAGCAAATCAATTTGCCACTGCAAGGGTACGTCTAGAGTTCTAGGCAAGGTAAAGGCGCCACTGTTGCCGGGGTTGTTGTGTGGGTCTTGTTAAAGGCCCATCTGATATAAGCAGCAGACGGACACTCTTCATCTGGCCTTAAGCTGAACAGCAGACACCTGACAAGGAGGACGAAGATGACGCAGTGCAGGCTGATGATGATAAGGAAGCACGGGGACCTTGGGCGTCCCTGGCAACAATACGTCCAAAAAACAAGACATATGTAACCTGAGGAAACTCACGCTTCAATCTCAGGGCGGAACATAAGCAGAAAGTCTGAACTCATTACTGGCGCGTGTTGTAGGAGACACCGTGGGTATAAAAAGCCTGAAATACTTGTCTGAAAGTGAATGATGCAATGATAGATACATCACAGTGTGAGTGAGGGGGATTGGGCTCCACCCTGTAATAAAGGAAAGAATAAATAAGCACCTAATTTAGCAGTCGGCCTCCTCAAAACAATGGCTCTGCAGAGCCAGGTGGAGGAACCATGGCGTACGAATAAGACGGCCATAATTCTCCGGCTAATGGAAGGAAGCGGACAAAGTAAACTCTCCCCGAGAGGTTCCCCCCAGACGTGCTCGGTGAGGAGCGTGGAGAGCCGGCAGAACAGATGTCCTCTCCCCAACTCTACCATCCTCCAGCCCTCATTAGCCGACATTAGTGTTTGTTGGGATGCGGCTACTCACTCAAGGTGCTCGTGTTTACACAGGAGAGAGAGCCGCCTGCTTAGACGTCAGATGTTCAGGTCTCTCTCTCTCTCTCTTTCTCTCTCTCTGTCTCTCTCTCTCTCTCTCTCTGTCTCTTCCCCTCTCTCTCTGTCTCGTTTCTCTCTCTGTGTCTCTCAGTCTCTTT
Organism: Sardinella longiceps; assembly: GCA_027497455.2. Lineage (NCBI taxonomy): Eukaryota > Metazoa > Chordata > Actinopteri > Clupeiformes > Clupeidae > Sardinella > Sardinella longiceps. Next base: position 5,175,148 of record JAODXP020000013.1, on the reverse strand, counting down.
CTTCACACCAGACATGCATAAGGATGGGAGGGAAGGGGAGAGGAGAGAAGAGAGGTGAAGTGGAGAGAGAGAGAAATGGAGAGAGAGCAGGGAAAAGAGAGAGAGAGAGAGAATGGGATAGAGAGATGGGAGTAGAGTGATAACAGAGGGAAGTGAGAGGGGATGAATAAATGGGGAAGATTAGCGCATATGGCGAAGCCTCTCCTAATTTGAGAAGGCTGCAGAGGAGGGCATTAGGTCAGCAAGCCTCAGGTGTCTCCCCCTCCCTCCCTCCCTCCCTCCCTCTCTCTCCTCCCTCCCTCCCTCCCTCCCTTCTTCTCTGTCTGTGGCCTCATACAGTCATCCTATTTATCTCCTTTGTCTCAGTATTGATTGGTTTCCTTCCCTGCTCTCTGTATTGGCATGATGAAATTGATGAAGCGCTGGAGGCTCAGACGCCAGATCACAAAAATGCCGTCCCCTTTGTTCCTAAAGCCAGCAACAACGGATGAAATGTTGGAACAGTTGTACATAGATAACTATGGCATAGATCACATGGCACAACAACCAACATGACAGTTGGATCGCTGCAACATGGATACTGTCTCAAGACCGCATAAAAAATTATGTTATCTTATGAGCCTTTTTTAAATTTAAAGTGTCACAAAACGTCACTTAATTAATTGCCATTTTAAATGCTTAATTGTTCATGCCAAATTATGAAGAGTTAAAAATGCTTAGTGCATACTCTCAGTAAATGAACGAGATATTAGTCATAATCATGTCATCCATCATAAAACAGTAAGGGACCGTAACAGAAAATGATTACAGTTATATGTTATATGTAATAGTTTTAAAAGGCCAAAGAAGCCTTAAAATATTTTGAGACTCTTTAACGCTTACGATAACATTATGTAATGTATAAACGGTCTTGAACTCTGACATTAGTTATAAGCCTTTATTAATGCATTATTAACCTTTAATATTTCCTTTTGTTTATTCTTTTTGCAACCAATTTTATGAATAGTTGGTTCCAAGCAAACTGTACACGTATGCAGTTTGTTTTAATAACAAGCCTTGTTGAATTTTAAGTTTATAGTTTAATGTTTTCCTTAATCCATAAACCTCTCCCACATGGCATGGATGTCTTACACAGTTCTACCTTTAGTTTGCTATGTAAGATTGCAAAGTATGAGATGTATCACATAGAGATGGTGTCACTTTTAAACACTCAGGACTCGTGCCAGGGAGCTGTGAAGACAATCAGGCATCCCAACCAAAAGCACGAACTTGTCTTCTAGAGCACTCACTTCTCAACATGAGCCGACCTAGAGTACAGCAGTGACTCACGCTTGGAAAAAAAAGAGAGGAAATTTCAACAAAACAATATGTCTGGTTGGTTTGTATGTGTGTATGATAAACCCAAAATGAAAAAAGGAGATACTTTTCTATAGTCAGCTAAAATATTTTTTGGGGGTTGCACTACAGATAATAGCATCTCTTATTAAAGGGCTTTTGCAGACTAGAACAAATTTTCTTTGTTGGGACTATAATGTACAGGTATATACAAATTGCTTCTCAATGGAAACATACATTATTTCCTGTCTTTATCAGGATGCAAACATGCATTTTCATCCTTACATTATGCCTTATCTCACAGAAATTCAAAAAGGTCCATGGCTCATTTCATCTGTCTACTGATAAATTCTGTGTTCTGTTCACTCAATGGCTCCTGCTCTGCTCTGCACTGAGCGTGCCCGGTGTCTCCAGCGCGTCCTCTGGCCAGTGGAAGGCGGGCATGTATCAAATGAATGGAGTGATGGAAGGGCTCGGCGCGGGTCACTGAAGGAGAACGCCTGCAGTGCGTCTCCGGTGACACGGCTGAAATATCGGCCATCCAGGGCCAGGAGTTAAGTGTTCTGCCCGCGGGGGCTTGGCCGCTGTTGCTGCTGCTGTTGCTGCTGCTGCTGTTGCTCGACCAGTGAGTCTGAAATGCAGGTGGAAAACGGTCTCACTCTTCACTCTCCTCCTTCATTTTCTCTCTTTTTCGAACACACACTGACACACACACACTCTCATGCACACACACACATTGTCTCTCTCTCTCACACATACACAACATATACAGACACACTTGTGAAACAAATGCAGGCACACACACACACACACAATATACAGACCACCAGTGGCACACACTCACACAAAATATACACTTCACTGACACACATACACACACAACATACACACGTATGTACGTACGCACACACACTCACAGACAATATACAGACACACTTATGACACACAAACACACACAAAGCACACACACTCACTGGCACACACACACACACACACACACACACACACACACACACACACACACACACACACACACACACACTCACAAAGTCTCACAGCTACTTGAGAACATAATAAGCAGTATAGTTGTGAAATGTCCCCTCTCCATTTCACCTGCCTGCTTCCTTTATGAGTCTGCAACGTTTGTTCTTTCCTCTCACTTCAAATAAATTGGAAATGTTTCTATCCTCTGAGGTACTGGAAAATGAATGAGTTTCACTCTTGCATCTTCACTCACTCCCTGCTAATATTTACACAGGAATAAAATACAATTGTGTAACCAAAGATATGAGCTTTACGTCTCAAATTGGGATCATTTCACCAAACACGTCAGACCTGATCGATTATCTGACATTGAGCTACCAGGAGAAAGAAGCTACAGGGAGTAACTTTGGAAAAGACAGGGAAAAAAAATAATAATATTGCAGTGCTGCAAAATACGCTAGCTCCATCAACACAGCAGAACATACAGTAGCAGATCTCCCTTCAGAATGTACAGAATATAAACAGTAGCTTATCTATGGTGCTTTCCATCCCAGAATGTAACTCTCAAGTTTCCCTTTCAGTTTCTCGTGAGTTGAACTCAGTCGATATGCTCAGTAATTAAAGGCAGACTCTAAAAGAGTCTCGATGGAGTCCAGATGACGTGGAGTGCCCAGGCAGACTCCGCAAACAAATTGTGGAAGTCATTATCAATAGTGCGAATGAGACTAGCATGGCTTGTTGACAATGCTGATCCAGTCAATAGGATGCCTAGAGAGAAGAGGGGGGGGAATGCAAAGCAAACAAAAGTGTATAGCACGTGCAAACGCAAACGGCTTTCATCTCTCTTATCAAACAGCCCGGGCTATATACATCTGCTATAGACATCTGCATTATTCATCTCCAGCAGGAAGCTTAGGACAGCAGTGCCGAGCTCGTGCATGAAGAGCCTTCATTAAGGAAAACACACACACGCACACACACACACACGCACACACACACACACACACACACACACACACACACACACACACACACACTCAAACGGGTGTGTGTTTGAGTGGAGGCAGAGTCAGCTGCGCTCAGCTGCGTCTGACGCCTCCAACGTTTTCATCAACTTCTAATGACTGTCACTTCACCGTGGGAGCCGTCGTTGAGGTTTTTCAACCGATGGAAAAAAAAGAAGGAAATTGCTGCATATTGTGCCAAAAATACAGACATGTTTCCTCGATTTCTAGATAATGAAAGTGTTTATCGTCAGCACACAATCAGGGGGGTTCGCATGTCACTTATATTCAAATTAATTATTCATTGGCGTTGTGAATGATAATTACATGCATAAGTAACACTGTCTATTACAATTCCCTTGTTACAGCCCATCTACATCATCATGCGCTGTTTACCAATCTGTGATAGTGTATTACCATGTTGCGGATGTAATTTGGTGTATACAAATTCCTAAACTACACCTGTACACCTGTACACATACTGTAACTGGCATTCCCTATTACACAATTAATAAACAACAACAATCTGTTAATTGGCTCCTCAAAATTCCTGTACATAAGTAGGTGGTATATTATATGTTAATATGCTATATGTTAATACTTAGTTTGCTACATTGTACTTCATAGTGTTAATACACCTTAAAGGTTTTAACACAGTATGTACTGTACTTTGACATCACATTTTCTCAGGGTTCTGAGATGGTGAACACGGCTCATTTATCAAAATTAAGGACATTGTATAGATCAGCTGTCACATAGGTCAGCCTCACTGATCACAGATTATTAAATTAACGTTATGCTTTAGCTCCAATGTGTGTGTGGGTATGTGAATATGTGTGTGTGTGTGTGTCAGCTTCATCATTTTCATCTTAATCTTAGAATATCGATCACTTTGGCTGTGGTTCTTAGTTTTGCGGCATATACATCACATCACAAAAAAAAGAAAAAAAAGAAAAAAAAGAAAAGAAATACTTTTTTTCCCCGTCTAGCAAATAGTGTGAGGAGCTGTCTTGTGCCTCCTTCATGCAGACCCCTTGCCTGCTGGCAAGTTCACACTGCAGCTGTTTGTGGTACGACTCCTGCCCTGAGCTTCACTAAATTTGCACATAGCAACTACCTGAGTGCCACCTCAGCTGGTTGGTTACAGCTTGGCGTGCTATCCTAGCTTAGCCTAGCGTACTGTGTGCATGTGTGTGTGTGTGTGTGTGTGTGTGTGTGTGCACGCGAGCGAGTGTGAGTGTGTGTGTGTGTGTGTGTGTGTGTGTGTGTGTGTGTGTGTGTGTGTGTGTGTGTGTGTGTGTGTGTGTGTGTGTGTGTGCACGCAAGCGTGTGTGAGTGTGTGTTTGTGTGTGTGAGAGTGTCTAGCGTAGTGCTGGCAGGCGGCACTAGCAACTTCCCCGTGGGAACTGCGGGGACGGATCGCATCAGTGGTGGCGGTCCTCTGGGAACGCTCCTCTTCCCCGTGTTTGCTGACGGAATGTCACGGCACATGCGGGGTGTGTAGATATTTATAACACAGGTACGCCGAGAGGGCACTCGCCAGCCGCAACTCACAGAGCAGGGCCGCTCGACTGAGAGTGCTCCATCCGCTAACGACTGACGCTGGAGTTGTTTCCGTGTCCTGGCCCTCCCCAAAAATACACCACAGCAATCCAGTCGAAATGGCAACTTTTCTATCTACTTTCAAAATGAGGTGCTCCAATTTCAACAGATTTGCTATTTATTTATTTATTTATTTATTTATACTGGTTGTAGGGGGGTATTTGCACCCCAAGCCCAAAACACAGCACACCATTTTTTTTTTCCATTTGCCTATTTGCCAAGGTCTATCAAAACTCAATCACCACCTCTAATGACAAGTGAGAGTGTCTCTCACGAGCAGATCTAATGACTTCCCATTGTCTTCCAATGAATCGCAGATAGTGTTTCATCAACACCCTCCACCCGATAAAAAACTAATCTCATCAGTTCAGTAAGCACCCATGTAGTACATTAATTTCATTTGCTTATTTTTCCCCTTAAAATGGATTTGTCCCTAATAAAGTCTTCAGTCTGCAAAGAAGAAGGGGGAAATGACAGTCATAAAACAACCAACAGAGACTGAATTATTGACTGCTTCAGTCAGACAGACGGGGCCAGCCACGACTTCCCTCAGATCGAGAGCTGCGACTGAAATGATCTCCCCACCCTCAGTTCCTCGAGCTTCAGACTTTGCCAGTGTTTTCCACTCCTGGAGACCAACATCTCAACGTCTCTCATAAATTAATGACAAAAAATTATGATTTATTTAAAGCAACACCCCCACCCCCACCCCCCAGACCTGCTCCTGCCACCCCCTCATGTTACTAGTGCGCTCGCTCAGGACCCTGTTTCGACACGACGGAATTCTGTGGCACAGTGCCACAGCCAAGTCGCCATTTCCACCCCCTTGTTTCATTTCATGGCCACACTTGGCTATCTGATGGAAAGCGGGTGTCCGTGTTAAGCGCCACTGCTGCCTGGCATTCAAGGAAAAGGCTTTTAGTAGTCCCTCAAAGCAATCGCTTTCTCGTCTAGTCCGCAGACGGAATATGAAGCGTCACTGCACATGAAAGGATAAATTCCACCCTTGACAGTCCATTTCCACTAGATAGTGTTTTTAATCTGTATAAATCTGTGTAAATGGCTGTATTGTTTGCTTGCTGCTCAGGGAGGCCCACTGAACTGTAACACTGGAACGCATTTCTCTGCCTCTGCTCTGTCTGTGCTGCTGCTGGTGTTTACCATAGATTGGGTCGGCACTAAGCTCCTGACGTTGAGAAGTCTCATCAGATAATGGATTAAATGTGTGTATGCGGGGACACGTGTGTGTGTGTGTGTGTGTGTGTGTGTGTGTGTGTGTGTAAACGTGTGTGTATGGGTACAAGTGTGTGTCTGTTTGGGGTGCATGCATGTGTGAGTGAGTGTCTGACAACAAAAGTCAGTCAGGCAGGAAAAATAGAATGTGTATAAGCATGCATGTAAAGGAGAATGTTTGTGTATGCACGTGTGTGTGTGTGTGTGTGTGTGTGTGTGTGTGTGTGTGTGTGTGTGTGTGTGTGTGTAAGTGTCTAGCTGCACGTCACATGAGTTCTTCAGTATGGGGTGCTGTGATGTAACATGCGTGGATGCACAGATACACAGATACACCGCCGCCTTGGCGAGGCTTACAAGCTGTCGGGACTCTGACACCATGCCACCACGCTCCATGCTCTGTTATGCCATCGCTCGATAGAATATGATTGGATTAGCAACAAGCACCAGGAAATAAATGCAACAAATGGGACAATGTCTAACAACAGACTGGAGGATCTTGACTTGCCCTCTACTCTGATGTTGCATTACATTTCTCAAAAGGAAGCAACCACTGTATTGTCTCCCCCTGTTGACTCTGTGTTGAATACTGTTTGTGCATGTTGGAATCCACCTCTTATTCCATGCAAAAATGGATATGGATAAAAAGTAGGCTATTAAGCAGCTGGGTCTTCACACAAACATAACCAAAAAGGACAGATGCTGATATTACTCAGGAAGAGACCAAAAGAAAGTGGCCAAATTTAATAACTACATACAGGTTAGTATTAAGAGTTTGGGTGGCACAGTCCAAGGCCTGGAATGAAAAATGTAAAATGAGAACATGGGATTTGAGAGAAGAAAAAAAAAATATTTTTAGTATTGAAGATAAAAGTAAAAGTGCTATAACCTCTAAAATTGTTCATTCAAATTGATGCTCAAATTGATGAACACATTTGCTCCCATATTTATGTGGCACTAAAATATATTACCAAAAAATATCAAAAACGCTTCAAATTGTATTTAAAAGAGTTAGCTTTGTGCAAGTATTAATTTTCCATTTCTATAACTGCTTTGGCTGTGTTTCAATAATTTAACAAAATTTAGGAAGAGAGAAAGTTGAAGTTTCCTTTCTGCCTTCCTCTAGAACATTCATTCATCATAAAAGTTTAGCCCTCTAATGATGCCTTATGGTAAGGTATAATAAGATACAGGTCACATGAAAATATCAAATATTCTTGTCATCTCCCTTGTATTCTGTGTGAATTCATTTGTAATAAAAATCCTATACTTGAGTGACACAATTTTGACTCACCTGAGTTAGAATTCTAAGTAGCCAAATCATAGGGATGATAAACTTTAAAATACGTTCCAGGATTTATCAATTCCCACAAAAGATTTCTTTTGTGTTCCAACATTTTTGCTTCTGTGTCTGCATTTCTCAGCTTTGATCTCTTTGTGAGAGGTATGCCATGAATGAGAAATGTCAAGAAATAATGAATTAAACTGTCACAGTAAGAGAATACTGTCAAGCATTTACTTTAGACGTTCATTTACGCCCGAAAAAGGCCACGGGTTGCAGACGCTCTTGTCAGAGTTTCTCTGGCCGACCGCTCTCCCCCGACACACTAGGCACCTCAATGCTTTCAGCCTCTCTGATTAGACCCATTACACCGTGGGTGCTGCCATTTGTAACATCACACGGACACCCATTTTTTACCAGCTGCGTGAATACTGATGCAAGCACATGCAAGAGATTTTTTACCTTTTCCCATAAAACATTCGCCTCTCTTTTTTTTAATGATCTTGGATCTAATTAGGCAGGGAAACTCACAAAAGAAACATTCTCTCTCTCTCTCTCTCTCTCTCTCTCTCTCTCTCTCACCCTCTCTCTGTCACTCTGTCTCTTTCTCTCTCTCTTCCTTTCCATGTACGTCTAACTCAGCAGAGCCCCTGTGCTGTTTGTCGAGGCATTATGAGTGCGTTAGTGCTATTGGTAGAGTAATGACTGTGTGTGGCAGATATTAATATCTCTGGGAAAATGTGTTTGCTATGGGAGAGAGGTGAACATCCTGCTTCTCAGCTTTTTGCCACCTTCAGCCTCTCTTAATCACGTTAGGCCTGTGATTTATGTGCAAATTATGGGGGCATAAAATGTATTATTTCTTTATGAAAATGGGTGGGACAATCCATCACTGTGGATCAGAAGGAGTCAGCTGATTACTAAATCACACTCAGCACAGGGATGCCGCTAAAAGCAGCCCAAACAATACCCGTGTTAAACACTGGCATTAGTGCCCGCCGTGGAGCAGGGCACCCTGGACTGGAGAGGAAGAGAGAAAGAAAGAAAGGAAAAGAAGAGGATGGGGGAGAAAAAAGAAACGAAAAAAAAGAGGAAGAAGTGGAGATGCTATGCGACTAATTAGGGTTCAGGGTCACCTGGAGCTTCAGAATGAGATTAATCAGCGGGAGGGGAATCCATCACCTGGGTCACATGATCTATTCCATCGCAGAGAGAGACAGTGGAAAAATGAGATGGGCCAAGAACTTTGGAGTAAGTTTCTGCTTTGCTTTGTAACGGTGCCTTTGCTAGCTCATTCACCTGTGGTTGTGGTGTAATTATATAAAAAAAAGAAAAATGATAGTGTGTTGCCTGTGCTCTACCTGCTCTCCTGTATGATGAAATGGGAACTATAGCAACCACAATGTTTATTTACTGACCCACACACACACACACACACACACACACACACACACACACACACACACACACACACAAGTCAAAATTGTGGTCACAATTCAATGGGTAGCCTATAGCTGAGAGGATAGCTAGCAAAAAGTGTGCTAGTGGACTTGCTAACACACACACACACACACACACACACACACACACACACACACACACACACACACACACTAACACACACACACACACACACACACTCAATCATTTAATTTATAGTTATTATTTTTCCACCTCTTTTCGATAGTGTATTTTTGCTCAGACAGAGAAGGAGGAGGAGGCAGAGATGGACGAGACAAGGAGAGGAGAGGGTAGAACAAGAGAGGAGGAGGAGGAAGAGAAGAGGAGGAGGAAGAGAAGAGGAGGAGGAGAATGAGGAAGAGCGCTGTGGGAGCAAGAGCAGAGAGCGGAGAAGGGGAAATTGTGCGTAACCCTGCTTGAACCCTGGGATAGTAGGAGCCCAATTACAAAGTGCTTTGGCCACACACACACACACACACACACACACACACACACACACACACACACACACACACACACACACACACGTATGTGCACAGTTCGCAACGCACAAGAAAACTCAAGAGAACCAGAGAATTTTTTTTGTAGTACTGCACCATAATTACTGTTTTCCTCCGGAGAAAGATAAGAATTTGCCACGGGATTAGTTTTCTTTCACTTTTGTCTTTTCCCCTCTCTTTTCTACCCTTCTCTCTCTCTCTCTCTCTCTCTCTCTCTCTCTCTCTCTGAACCACACACACACACACACACACACACACACACACACACACACACACACACACACACACACACACACACACACACACACACACACACACACACACACACACACACACACACACACACACACACACACACACACACATGCAAGCACACACACTGCTCTTCAAGATACCCAGCAGTGAACGCATGAACATACATCCCTACATACATACTGTACGTGTACGTGCTGTCAGGCTCCATCCAAACAGCACTTCCACAGACAAGACGTGTGTTTCCCAACTCTGCATTATTCATCCATAGTCTGGTGCTGCTCTCCGCTCACTCGCTCGCCACTGAGATAAAACCCCCCCAAACGTGCCCATCGCTTCTTATTTATTTATTTGCTCAGGGAGTCGAGGCATGGAGCCAATGGCCTCGCCAGAAACACCGATCCTGAAGCACCAGGGCCCACTAAGGGATCCGGCTCAGTCCCCCACACTAATGGAGGTGAGTTTAAACACAATCAAAAATGTCAGCACCAGTCTTCTGCTGTGAAATACATAGCAAAAATAACCAATGTAAGCAAATGATTTGTTATTCGAGTTCTATCTATCTATCTATCTATCTATCTATCTATCTATCTATCTATCTATCTATCTATCATTGGACAAACAATGCCAAAAAATATAGCTTCTTGTTTGGATTGCCTATTTTGAGACTTACTGGCAGTGTAAAAAGGATAAATACCAAGAGATAAGAAATAAGCTGCTAATTGATTTTCCCTGGGCTTAAATAGATCAGCAGCACATTCATCAATACCTCGGGAAGCATTGTTACAGTAAAATATAATATTAGCAATGTGAATTGATTGTCATCACAGCAGCTACTAACATAATAAGCACACACACACACACACACACACACACACTGGCAATAACAAGAGGAAACACTTTGCCTGAATAGCTAAACAGCTTTTAGTAACTTTTCTCCAGCAAGAATATCTCAAAGCGCCAGCACCAGCATCACCATAACTGCTACAGATCTAATTCCCATTCCAAGAGAAACACCATGTTTCCCCCATGTCTCATGTTAAACTCATATTAGAGGAGTAAATTGGGCACAAATTAAAACCCACTGAAACAGAGGTAATTTACTAACAAATTCAAAGGTGTATGCCAAAGAAATAAAAGAAAACTGTTGTTGTCATGGGCTGCGGGATTAGTCATTGATGTAGCTTAACCGCGGGAGATGTTAAGGAATAGGATGATGCCAAGCCCAAGCAGGGAACAAACTGTGCAAAGAGAAAGTGGTGCCCTGGAAGCCCAGGCTATCTAGGTTGTGCCTGCATCTCTGGAATACTCCTGCAAAGCATTTCTCCTCGCTGATCACCCATGCACACTCTATATGACAAATGGTGGCCCAAGTCTATTTGCTCACTGGTTTCATGATGTAAAACAGTTTCCAATAGCCTTGTCATTCAAACTACTCAGGGGGTTGTTTATCTGTGTCGCTACTTAACTAGAGGTGAAGGAACCATTCGTCTTCTGGCCAGGAGACCATGTATTTTAGCGTTGTTTTGCAAGAGGGTAAAACACGATTACCACAGAGCTATTAATCAATGATTTTCACCAGCAGTGAAAGAGTGTTATTATTTCTTTCTTTTTTCATTTCTGGCATATGGACTCGCTGTGCTATTCATCGCTTGGGCTGAAAATCAGCATGGAGAAAGAATTAATTTGGCGCCGCAATTCCCAGAAGGATAAAACCTAGACATCCTACTTGGGCAGCTCCGAATGTTTCCGATAACTGTGGTGCACCACTTTATTAGGTCAATTAAATTTGCAGCTTTAATCTTTAATTCATGATGACTAATAAAGAAACAGCCAAACATGAACTTTTCAACTCTCACTGCGCATGATATTACATCAGATTCATCCGTTTCCTGACATTTATGGCTGCAAAATATTGCTCAAAATATAGACTATTGCTCATATATCAGGATTATTGATAGATGGTAGATAAAATACAACAAATTCTCTCGGGAATGGAATGGTTTGCACAGATGGCATTTCATCCTTTAATAAAAGGTTGATCAACTGCATTTTTAACTAATAAAAAAGGAAAAGTTCTGGCACATGAATGAAGGCATTTTTTTCAATTATTTAGTTATTGTTACTTTATATCATCTCTATGTGAGAGTTTTATTTGATGTTTGATGTTTTATTTGTTATTTGTTTTATTATTTAAGTTGTGATGAAGCATAGTTTACATCCTCTCCGGTTGTTTTGAAGCTTTAGATGCATTGGATATCACTTCTAAATGGACACATAAACAAACCAGTGGCAAATCATGTCAAATTCAAACACTCTTATCAAATAGTAGCTTGACAGTTCATCTTTGGATGGATTTTCTTTTGGAATGTGACAAATAAGATCAATCTATGCAAGCATTTCCAAAGACAAGTGTGTCAGTCATTTGTCATTATTCTTGCCGTGTCAATTTTGACGAGAAGTTGCTTTAACCTAGACAACGTGTAAATAGATTTGTCCTCATGAGAGGTTATATTCTGTCAGTTTCAAGGTTGACATGACAGAGACCTCAACCTAAGTGATCATATTGTTCTGTGAATTTTTCTGATGAAAAATTGACATGATGTTTAAAAGATGACACATTTACAGTTCAAACTGAGTTGAACATGTCTGCTACTGTAAGAACAGTAAGGAGGAGAAAAAAGGAGCTCGTTGAATATGTCTGTTAAGAAACACCAGGAAGAGGAAAAAGTAGCTATTTGAACTCATCACCTGTGCATTTACCCACAATTCCCCTCATCTGTGTGTTTTCTGTATCCCAGGGTGACTTTTGACCGACACGGCCGTTTACACTGACCTGTAACCCTCTTATTTTATTTCCACACTCTGCCCTTCACCATCTCCCACCCCAGTGAAAGCCCCCTAATGCTTACTATACTTGCCTACAACACCCCCATCACCTGTCTGCTCACCCCTGATACCCTTAACCTGCTTCCTTCTACACCTGAGGGGCCTATTCACCTTTCTCCTCATCCATAACACCTCCTTCTTCCCACCTCCAGCCCGCTTTTTACCCACCAGCACTCTTTACACACACACACTTCCCTCTTCTCCACTCTCCACTCTCATCTGCCTCTCCCTCTCTCTCTCTCTCTGCCTCTGTACTCTGTCTCTTCCGCGGTTAGAGCAGACCCGGCAGCAGTGGCAGCGGCGGCGGTGGCAGCAAGCATTACTCCCATCACTCAGCCGGCTCAGGCTGGGTCACTCAGTGTCACGGGGGCTGGAGCGGTGCTCGGTGACAGCAGTGCGTCCCTGTCACACACATTGAGGCTTATCTGGGTGTAAAGAGGGGGGAGAAAACAACTGTCCTGTGGGACAGCGGTAGCAGCATCGGCCGAGGTGAAAAACTCTCCCCGTCTGTCCAGGCTCTCTATGTCTGTCTGTCTGTCTCTCTCTCTCTCTCTCTCTCTCTCTCTCTCTCTCTCTCATTTCACCCTCTCTCTATCTCTGTCTCCGTCTGTCTCCCTCTCTGTCTCTCTCTGTCTCCCCCTCTCTCTCTCTCTCGCTCTCTGTGACGAAGGTAAACAGTATGCAGGCTGGTCCTCTGGAGGCGACGGGCTATGAAATGCATTTCTGTGGATTCCCCATAACAAGGCAGAGGAGAGGAGAGGACAGTCAGTCAGTCAGAGGGGCCAAGTGATTTGGCCAAGCCCACAGCTATTGGCTACTGAGCCCCTGGAATACAATGATGGAGTCTACATCACCAGTGGAGTCCCATCAGGCTGAAGACAATTACTATACTGTACTGTAGCCTAGCTCGGCATACATGCAAATACACAGGATGCGTATATGAGAGAACATAAAGCACAATGCTCTGGCACTCGCGCGCACACACACACACACACACACACACACACACACACACACACACACATACACATACACACACACGTACGCACAAACACACACATAAATATATAAGCATATGCATGTACACACATATAAATATGCACACACACACAAATACACGCACACACACACACACACAAACACAAGTTCGTGCACACACACACGCCAGAGAAATTGAAACACACATGGATGACACAGAAGTGCTGTGTTAACCTTGCTGGCATGTCCCTGTCCTGTGTGTGTTTTTGCCTGAGAGAGCTGAGCAAAGAAGAGCCATGTAGAGTAGAATAGAATAGAATAGAGCAGAGTAGAATAGAGTGGAGGTAGCTGACAGCACGCACAGCACCAGATCGCCTCTCGCCGCCAGAGCAGCTTTGCGTGCAGGCACTCTCTGAGCAGTCAGCCCCTCTGCACGCACACACTCTCACTCTCACTCTCTCTCACACACACACATACTCACACACGCACACACACACACACACACTCACACAAGCCCTAGAAGCATCCCCTGGAGCTCCCGCTGCTCCCGGATGAACTTTGTGACACACACGCAAACACAGACAGACAAGACAGAAACACACACACACACACACGCACGCACACTCACACACACACACACACTCTCTCTCTCATACCCACTAACACACACACACATGCACACTCTCACACACACACACACACACACACACACACACACACACACACACACACACACACACACACACACACACACAAACGAGCATGTGTATCTCAATGAAATGACTCAAACTAAAAACACCTCCCTCTCTCATCAAAACTGCATGACCAGATGAAGACAGAGCCTGGTTTGTTTGACAGCTCCCAGATTTTGAAACTCTGTGCATGTGTGTGTGTGTGTGTGAGTGAGTGAATGAGCGAGAGTGTGTGTGTGTATCTGTCTGTATCTGTGTACACAAGTTGCACTCAATTTAGCACGCGTGGCATTTAAACAAAACCTTTTTCACAGCAGCAGCAGCAGTCCCAACAGTAGGCGTTGGGAGACGCTGGGGAGGGAGCGAGCGGAGCGTGTGTGTGTGTGTGTGTGAAGTGTGTAAGTGTGTGTGTGTGTGGAGGAGCGGAGGACTGACTCTTTGGCACTTACCTTCATTGCTGTTGGCGTCTCTGGAGCCCTCAACCTGGAGAGATATAGTCCACAGTAAGAGCAGCAGCAGCCCCGGATCCGATGCCATCGTGCAAATGTGGACCCGGCGCACAGTGAGGATTCTCTCTCTCTCTCTCTCTCTCTCTCTCTCTCTCTCTCTCTCTCTCTCTCTCTCACGCGCGCTCACTCACTCACTCTCTCCTTCCCCCACTCTCTCTCTCTCTCTCTCTCTCTCCCTCTCACTCGCTCCCTCTCTCCTCGGGCTGTGTCTTTGCCAGTGTTGCAGAGTGGTGGCGGCTCGAGCAGGAATTTGCAGCGCTCCGCGGCCGACTTCTCAAAACTGTCTGCTGCACTTGGCCACATGCAACACCACCAGGAGCCCAGCCGAGCGGGGAGGGTGGATATGGGGGCGGGACACAACTGCCTGTCTATCAACGTGCCCGTGGCCAATCAGAAAGGAGACGCTCTTCCACTGCCTCGGAGAAGAGGCAGGCTCCAGCCACACCTTCTGCCTGCTGTCCCTCCTCCTCCTCTCTCCTCCTCTTCCTCTCCATCTCTCTCTCTCTCTACACTTCTCTCTCCTCCTTTTCCTCTTCATCTCTCTTTCTCTTTCTCCACACTCCTCTCTCTCTCTCCATCTCTCTCTCTCTCTCTTCCTCCTCCTTTCTCCTCCTCATCTCTCTCTCTCTCTCTCTCTCTCTCTCTCTCTCTCTCTCTCTCTCTCTCTCTCTCTCTCTCCATACTCCTCTATCTCTACACTCCTTATAGTCTCAATGTAAGGCAAACTGTATTTACTACATATGTATGAATTCATATATGATAAAGTAAATACATGTGTATGTACTGTATATGTATGTATGATAAATTCATAGAGTGGGTCCAATTGGAAAAAAATATTTATTATCATCAATATATAACAACACAAAACCTACGTTATGTAAGGATTTCATTACATGAAGGAGATTTAACATTTCAACACACTCATTTATACTGTTAGATTAATAAATAAAATAGTGGCACAGCAATTATGTTTTTACCAGAAAGTCTATGATTAATGTGCTGTTTGGGTTTACCACAGAGATTCAAATAAAAACTTGTGAGTTCAAGTTAAAACTTGTCAGTCAGTTAAATACTCTAAATGCACCATCCATCCCTTGTGCATTTTTCCAATATTCACAGACATTAACATAAAAGACATTTCATTCTGTATCTTTCTTCTTCTGATATGATAAGAAAAGGCTATTTGTATTTGCAATTGTAGGCGTTATCACAGGTCATTTCAATAAGTGCCGTTAGATTAAACACTGCTTGATCACCCAGGGGAGACAGTACGGCAGTCTTGGCTCTGTGTTATTGCTTGGGCGATATCCATTTATATCCAAAGCTCTTCCTATGGCCCTACACTACATCACATTGAGTTTGGTGGAGACCCTCCAAAGCGAGATTGTCCTGTCTTCTTATCACACTCCTTCAAGGACAAACAATGCACAATTGATCCCTCATTTACTTGGCATTGGCTTCAAACGGCGACTTGTTCAGTCAATGCACACTTCAGTAGCATTTTAACATGTTGATAAGAGACCAGTCGGCACGGCAACAGACACAGTGGGGCTGTGTGATGAGAGAAACACTGCGGCGAATGTATGGGGCTCATCAGAAGTAACGTTTTCGTTTCTTATTTTTTGGGGGACGGGGGCTTATGAAAATGTAAATTAATCTGGACTAAAAATCTCCATAAAGTAATTACTGTAAGAAGCTGAAACTTTTTGCATGAATGTGATATTTGAAAAATGGATTCCCTTGCTATTGCTGCGCTAAATGGAATGATTTGTGTCAGTTGAGCCCAGTGTGTTAAAGCTTTGTTTTAATTCTCTGGAGCTAGGCCCGCTACTGTTGCAGCACAATCTGTAAATCTGTAAAGATTTTTTCAATGTCAATATTTTGTTAAAGCCCTGATAAACTGTGGCAGTTTAATCAAAGAAACTGATAAATAAAACCCGCAATGATTTGGAAATGACTTGCAACAGGATGGAGCTGCTAAGTGAGCACTACAATCAGGGACCCAGTAGACTACTGCCTTTAGAGGAGACAAAACAATCAGAAAAAGATTTGGAAATGCACACTGAGGAAGGGAGAGAGAAGCATTGGAGAAAGGCACCTCTCTCTCTCTCTCTCTCAAACACAAACACACACACACACACACACACACACACACACAAGCACACATGCATACATGCAAACAAACACGCACACACACACACACACATATACACACACGCACACGCACACACACACACACACACACACACACACACACACACACACACACACACACACACACACACACACACACACACAAGGCTTCCTCTGCCAGGTCCAGGAGCAGCTGGTCTCGGCCAAACAGAGAGGGCCAGAAAGAGGAACGGCCAAGAGAGGGAGAGGGCCTTGTGAGCGCTAGGCAAGGACACAGGGGAGATTCTGTGTGATGCTCAGCAGCAGTCATGTGGCCCCCACCACCCTCACCCCCACCCACCCACCCCCAACCCTTCCAAACTCCCCACCCATCCCCACCCTCCACCCCCCACCCCTCAATCCCACCCCCCACCCCTCAATCCCAGTCCCCCCTGCGGAAGCGTGCTCTTTGTGCAGCACAGAGGCTGAGCGTGTGGAGGTCAGCACGCCACACAGGTCTAAGCAGAGACACCGAGGGCATGCTGCATGTCTGGGACTCGTTTGGGTGCTGCTGCCACTGCTACCGCTGCTGCTGCGTGAGAATCACTTCTGTAACACGCTGCTGCATTACTGCGCATTAACTCTTTTCAGCATTATTTATGGAGTGCTCTTAGTTTCAAAGACTTGTGTCACACACACACACACACACACACACATGCACACACATACACACACACACATACACACACACACACACACACACACACACACACACACACACACACACACACACACACACACACACACACACACAATTATGCTTTCTGCTCAAAAGGCCATGTTTCAGTAACACCGCATGATGCCTTAGTAATGAAATTCTAAAACATGGGCAGCAAAAAGCTACATGCTACAGTGTGCTGTAAATTAAAGGAAGGTAATTAGTAGCCTAAAGCTAAAAACAGATGAAATAAAAAGGAAAAGAAAAATGTCACTGACAGAATGGGTTTAAGTTGAATTGATCACATGGTGTATAACGCTATTAGATAGCAGCACTGCTTATCTCAATTGCTAAAATGACACCAGATTCTTGAAGTGCCTAATTAATGTGTTCGCATGGTGAAATGACATTTTTCGATGATGAGATTTCCTTGAAATAGGGGAGAATCATCTGAGCCAGCGGGCTGTTCTGTCGAAGCGAGAAACTCCTCAGGAAAGCCTCAGCAAACAAGGATTGAGACTAATCCACGACTTCTACCGGTCGAAACTTTAGGGCCTTTGAAGAGCATACTTCAGAAGTTTCTAGACACATTAAAAAAGAAAGAAGAAAAAAAAAAAAGCTGTCCCGTCTGTTATATATTCTAACTGTTGGTTAGTGATTTTTAATTCTTACTTGCTGGCACTATCATGCAACAATACTATATTCCTCCACATCATCTCTGGACATGTGCTGCAACAATGGCATCATTTGCCAACTCTTTTCTCGGCTTGTAGTTACAGCTTTGGTGTTTAGAAAGAAAGGGTTGTTATTGAGGGGAGGGGGGGGGTAGGGGTGATTCATGTGTTTGAATCCGGGAGCTCTTCCCTCGGCTCTTTAGGCGCTAATCCCCGAGAGAAAAGAGCGTGACGTTCAGAGCTTGTACCTCTCTCTCCTGTGTGCGAGCGACACACACACAGCCAGCGGTGATGACACCTCCTTCACTCTCAGCTGCTCTTTCTTTTTTTTTCAAAGTTTTTGTCTGCTGGCGGTTCAAACAAAAACAGCGGCGTATCTGTTGGGTCTCAGCCCCTCGGTGAGGAGAATGGGATGTGATGCTTCATTGAGAGCTGGTGGGTGTGTGTGAGGGAGACAGCAGAGACGGTTCATAATCAGGACGAGACATATGTCTGCCACGGCTCTTAACACGCATATAGAAAGCATGCATGTACACATGCACACACACACACACACACACTCATAAAGAAGGAGAGAGAGATTGAGAGAGTGAGAGAAAGAGAGAGAGAGAAAGAGAGAGAGAGCTCATTATAATCAGAGGTTTTTCATCTGTCTCTCTGAATTAGACATCTTTGTTTTGAGTGATCTCTGCTCGGCTGTAATTTCCATGGATTCAACATTTATTTACAACACAGATGTAGGGGAGGCAATCAGCTGGCAGACTCTTACCCCCAAAGTCTGGGGCTACGGCTTTGAGTCGGAGGAACAGAGGAGAGAGGTGGCTGGCAAAGTGGACTCATTATCTCTGAACCATGAGTTCACACACTTCTCCAGTCTAGATATATCACACAGCCCTCCTACGTGTGCAGCCATTACCTGCGGACGCACAGCTAGGCTTCCTCTTGTCTATCCCTGTCATCACTGTCTGATGCCTCAAACATTGTCTGCAGTGCATCCTCATTCTATACGGGGCTGCTGAACATGTCCCTTTTAGCCTATCGAGTAATAACAGCCTCCCTCCATCTTGCAAAAGCTTTCATGTCAAAAACAACATCTTGTCTCTGACAGCTGGACTTTCTGATACCTTGAAAGAATTTTAAGTGGCTGAGAAAAAAAGATGTTGATGTGTATTATTACTGGGTGGCAAACATCCAAAGGTTATTTATTTTTTTTTTTTGTTTGTTTATTTGTTTGTGTGTTTTAAGTACATAGTTGTGCCTTTTTGTTTTGAGATGTTCATTGTAATTTTTGTCTAATTGTAGATACCCATAACTCCATGTGTCTCTAAATTGATGAGGTCGTTGAAAAGGTAGGGTAAAGGAAACATTTCCCATTGATTTCCATATTATTTAACATTACATCCTTCTATCAACATTGCACTAAAAAAAAAAACCCACCTTGGATCAAGGAAAAGTGTTTGATGGCAGAGTGGTTATTGTGCCCGCATGAAGTTGTTTGGAGGAACACCAAGCTGTTGGCTGCTTCTCATGAGTCGTGTGGTTGGTGTTTCTTTCATCACCCTCCTGGATGGCAGAACAGGTCGTTTTCACATATAGTGGCAGCAAGCGAGTCACCACCCAACATGGGGGCGTACGGCTCTACCTCATGAGAGGTGCGGCAGTTACCCTGAGGCGGTGAGGAGATGGAGAGAGAGAAAGAGAGAGAGAGAGAGAGAGGGACCACTCTGAACGACTGTGCTGGGAGTGTATCTGTGCGTGACGGGGGTCAGGAGGAAGCAGTTGGCTGGCAGTAACCTTGAATTACCTGCCTGGCTACCTCTGGGTTGCCATTTTGTGTCTCTGCGTGATGGCAGATGGCAGGGTCACTAGGCAAGAGTCGGCCATTGTGCCTCGGCTATATATAGAGTGACGATGACACAGTCATTTAGCATAACACACTTCACTTTATTCACTCGTTCAACATGCTCCACTTGTTCCATTCCTTCATGATGGATCTACTACCTTTTCTATTACTCCACCTCCCTCTCTCCCTCTTTCTCTCTCTCTCTCTCTCTCTCTCGCTTTCCTTGTTGCGGACATAGAGATGATGTCATTTTAATCCAGTGTGTGAAGCAAAATGAAACATATCTGTGTTGCTCTAAGCCGTTCTAAGTCTTTCTGGATGTATTATACCAATCATCAAGCCATTACCATTACAATCAAATTATTATTATTATTTTCAAGTTTTCAATCAGTCTAGCATTTCCCAAACTCTATGCTGTGTAATGAAGCTTGAGGCATATTTTGATTAGCTTATTTTTGAATAGCAATGCTGGTAGACACAAATGTACAAATCAAGTTTTGAACAATTCAATCAGCCCTCTCATAGCCTTTGTCATCATTATTCTTTTTACACTCTCAGAGCGAATGCTGCTCTCAGCGTGGTTAGTCGGCCATGCAACAGCTCTGTCTGTATGCCAATCGGTTTAGATCCACTCAGATTAATTGCCCCCAGCACAGGCAAACCTGCGAGTCAGGTGAGCTGCATGGAGCTGTGGATTGCTAGCGTAGCGCTTGCTAACAGAGACGGGATTTGGCCGCAGGGTACCGCGCCGTCTGCCGCCGGGCACTTCCAGATGGATCTGCGAACAAGTGAGCCAGCGAGCGAGCAAGCAAGTGTGTGTGTGTGAGAGAGACAGAGAGAGAGAGAGAGAGAGAGAGAGAGAGAGAGAGAGAGAGAGAGAGAGATTGGGGAGAGAGAGAGAGAGAGAGAGGGAGAGAGAGAGAGAGAGAGATTCGGGAGAGAGAGAGAGAGAGAGAGAGAGAGAGAGAGAGAGAGAGAGAGTATAAGCAGGGAGGGGGGAGAGTGTGGTGCCCAACACCCAGGCTAAGGGCTTTAGCGCCGCGAGCTTTCCCCGCCTTTCATCCCCCCTCAGAAGGGCTCTGGAGGGTTTGGTGTTCAGGCAGGCTGAGGACAGTGCGGACAGGTCAAACACAGTTCAAACTGACACTGCAGAGAGGCCTGAGCGGGGGAATGCACTTGCCAACTCGCTACGTGGCAGCAAATCACTTTTGCCGTGGCAAGATGCCTTTTCTGATGTTTAGGTAATCACTTTAATCAAGGCCCACAGCTATTTCAACTGTGACTGTCTTACAAAAAGCTGGGGAGTCCACTGTGGAATCTGTAGAGTCCATTGTGAGAGATTTATCATAGGACCATAATGGCGACTGTTTTGTCAGTAATAGCAGTTCATGTCATAATAGTTGATATAGCTGTTTAATTTTAGAACACATAGAATACACTAATATGATAAATATTCCACATAAGACTATAATGTATATTTGCAATGAATATCATCTAAGTGCAGTTATGGCGAAGTTATTCCCTGCAACGCAATAGCAGAATATACTGTTTTCATTTATAAACTTTTGATAAGACAGTTGGGAGTCGCGGACTAACCCCCAACGTCATAGTTTGTTATATTTTGGTGCCCAGACTGTGCCTAGTGTTTGTTTGACGTTTACAGCCTGTGTTGTCTGTCTCACAGGGGCTGGCAGCAAGCGGACCAAAGGGAGATACTTATGATCTGAGACAAAAGTGAAATCATGCTGAAACCATGCAGGAACTCATAGTCACCTTTAAGCATGGGCGTATTCGAACTCCCTCAACCATTCTTATTCTCCTTTCAATTTTCAAATGAGTTTGGTCTTCGGACTGTCTTTGTGTTTTGCAAAAGAGAATATCACTTGCTTTGTCTTTAATGATATTCATTACTCAGTTGTGTATATGATGTTTACAAAGCAAGATGCAAAACCATATCCTTTCTTCCTGCAAGTTCCAGAACACCTTGACCTTTGCTACTTATGATATGAACAATAATACTGTACTGAGATCAACATAAGTTACATTGTAAGCTATTTCAGTAGATGATAGAGGCTCATTGCCGAACATATGGAGTTCTTTACATGTCTGTACATTTTATATCCCTTCCTGCAGTTAAAGTCTCTTGGGGTCCTGTAAAAATTTAAAAAGTCCCTATGAAACTATTTTAGCTTCATTTTCCTTAATGGGTCAAGACTCATTGTGATGGTTCTACACTTTATGGGATGGCTGGTAGCTGTTTTGACTCTGACGCATCTGGGTGAAGATAGGGAAAATGTTGGTTCGATGGCAGAGCTCGTGCAGAGACAAATGTGAGCACAAACTGAGGAAACAGTACAGTAAAGGCATAGGGAGCTGTGTCTGAGACAAATGTGAGCACAAACTGAGAAAATAGCATATAAAGGCATATAGGGAGCTCTGTCTGTAGAGACAAATGTGAGCACAAACTGAGAAAACAGTCCAGTAAAGGCATAGGGATCTCTGACTGTAGAGTCAAATATGAGCATAAACTGAGAAAACAGTACAGTAAAGGCATAGCGTGGTCTGTCTGTAGAGACAAATGCGAGCACAGACCGAGAAATAGCGAAAGAATTGCCAATCGTGCATACTGTATATAGGGAGCCTTTAACCATCCCTCCTGGTTCTCCTTCAGCCCCGGCAAACATGACTAATGAAAGGTATTACACAGTGCCTACAGTGAAGTATGCAATGCAGATGTGAGTAGTACAATTATGCCCAATATGACTCGTGATTGATTGGCTTCCTCAGCACAGCTGATGTGTTATTATGAGTCATGATTTGAGTTGCCTGTAATGGTTTCATTCTGTATAATAAGCATGGCCGCACACACACACAGGTCCACATACACTGAGGGTTAAAAGAGAAATCGAGTGTAAATCAATCCTTAACCCTGTTGCTAGAGGTAAAAAGATTTGAAAAAGAGATTTGATACAACATAGATCAAGCAGTGAACCGGCAACTAACACTAAGTGAATGGGGCATAACCACTTACTTTCACTTTCATTTCATATGCCCCATTCAGTAAACATTAGTCATCTGTGTGTTATTCACTCAATGTAGCATCAAATATTTTTCTTAAAGACAGAATTCAGGTTCCTGGAACAAAAAGACTATTGACTGATTCACCCCGAATTTCTCCTTTAACAGTAGCTTCACTTTAAAGCTGAGTTGTATTATGTACAACTTGTACACATTATATGTGCACCAGACATCTTTGCCTTCAAGGACCTACCTTAACCCTAACCCTAAACCCCTCAACCCTCACCCTAACCCTAGACTTTGGAGTAGTGCCTTAAGGTCAGCGCTGCCTGGAAGGAGCTATTGAGGGGAAAAAAAGACCTTATATTTATAAAAGATCTTATATTTTATTTAAGCACAAATTATATAGATTATATCTCCAATATTACTGTAAATATTAATGAGATGTTTCAGGTTTACTTTTACAAGTTATTTTTGCTAAATGGGAGAATACGCATAGGATAAACACCAATCGATTATTTTGAGAGTTGCTTTAGGCTAGAGTAAGTGGTTGCGTATGCAGAGGATCCTATAGTGGCTTGATTGGATCAATCAAGGGTGGATAAACTCTTTGCATCATCTCTCACACTCACACACACACACACACACACACACACACACACACGTACACTCTCTCTCTCTCTCTCTCTCTCTCTCTCTCTTTGGAGATAGTGAAAGATTGCCTTATCTTGAGTAAAGTAGAAGATTCGTCCTTGCGTGAAAGTGCAAAGACGGAGGGCTGTTGATAAATGAGCTCTTTTTACTCATATACTTTTAAAAAATACACTCCTACTCATGCTTTGCAAATGACTTCAGATCTCAGCCATCTGTAAATAGTTGTGAGTGGTCTGGGGGAGAAAAAAAAAAATGCAACATGTGCGCACCTCACCTTGTGAATGTGCCAGGCTAGTATAAATGGCGTATTAAAAAGTAAAAAAAAAATAATAAAATAAAATAAAAAACTACCATTATTAAAAATTCAAGGCTTACAATATTCTGTAGAAAAAGATGAATGGACATATTTTGCTAAGTTGAAGAAGAGAGCAATTTTTCTGATCTAGTTTGTGGGTGGCAAATGTTTTCAATAGTAAGACTGTAAAAAAAAAAAAAAAGAATTTGTTGCGCAATAAACATAGTATTTACAAACATTGGTGTAGTTTCACTGCCAACATTATCCAGGACCCTGTCAGTGGAAGACCTTCTAGAAAATAATTGGTTATTTTTTGACATTCACACACATCCAACAAAATGTAAAAAGGCAATTTTATATAGAGTTTATATAGAGTTTCAAAGTCTGTGCGCCATTAACCCCTATTAAACTCTGTCTAGCCAGTTTCATAGTATGGTCTGGATAACATATTTATCAAAGTAACCTTGGTCATCGTAACTGCCCCTCCTTTCAGAAAGAGAGCGCAGCACAGGCGAAGTTCAGGGAGGTGAATTTTTGTTCACCACTGAATTCATAACTGCCCTGAAAATCTGCAATATTTTTGCTGAATGATGGCCTTGGCAAATTATCTTGTCATAAAATAGTCTCTTTGTCTATGGTTTATGTAAATGAAAAATTTCCTTTTCTTTCGCATCTTCAGTAGCAGTGGGGAAAAAGAAAAGTAAAAAAAAAAAAAAAAACAGAAGCAGAAGCAGCCAGCCAGGGCAACCCAAAGAGAATATTTAGCAGGCTCTTTTGAGGCGGCCTCGTTGCACTCGGCATGATCCTCTCACTGCAGAGATCGTGAGAGGATCTTAAACTCCTAGGCTCATCAATACTGAGGTCAGGGTGATTAAGCGAGGCAGGAGAAATGATGTTTTTGTTTTGCCAAACAGGAGCAATTAAGAACTCATTTCCAGTCTGGGGAGCATCAGTGTCACTCTGAGGTGCTGGTTGCTACTTTGAGTAATCTAAATATTTAGCCACCGGTTTTATAATTATGCTGGTGTGTGTATGTGTGTGTATGTGTGTATTTTGTAGCTTGTTTACCCTAGAAGATTAATGACGATAAGCACCTTCAGAGGTGCTGAGTACCTGTTTTTTTTATGAAGGATGTTTTAGTGAGTAGGAGGTTTTTAAGCATATTGTTTGGTATCCTAGCAGTGACTGTTTAAATTCCTTAATAGTTTTCTGCAATGTTTTTGTTATAATTACATTTCACATCACACCTCTATTATCATATTATTATTATTATTTATCAGTTTGCAAAAACTATGACACCTTTCTCCAATTTGGGTTTGTAGGTACCAAGTATAGGATTTGCAGTTTCAAATTTTGGTAAATACCTTAATAATTTTTGATCTTATCTAATGTCAATAATGCTTGGAGTAGGAAAAGTCATCCACTTAACTTTGTCTGCACTTTTTACCATTGTAACATCACATTGTTTGTGTCAAATGTATGGAAGTCAATGCAGGAATGATATTGTTGGTATATTGAAAACAATGCAACACAACCTGAGTTGAACACATAGCCTCAAATCTACCTTGTGCTTCTGAGGTTCCACACAGACACTGTGGCAACTTTACCTCATTGTCCCTCCCAATGTCTCGCTGTCATTCCCAATTTCCAAGTTGGACAAGCATTAGTAGGAGTGTTCTGAATCATCACTGAGAAGACACTGGTCAAGCGTGTAGCATGAGCGGTCAGCGGTGTAGCTGGATAATGCAACATGTCAAGTGTCTGGCAAGAGTAGGAAGGAAACGGAGATTCATTAGGGTATCCACTGTAAGCTGACAGCAGCAGAACTGTGAATCTCCGACATCTTGCTTCCAGAAGGGGAAAAAAAAAGAAAGTGGTGCTTCTTACGGAGGTATTTTGGGACAGCGGGGAGGATGATAAGGAGGTGGAGTGGGAAGAGAGACAGAGAACGGAGCAGGCAGGAGTGTGTGTGTGTGTGTGTGTGTGTGTGTGTGTGTGTGTGTGTGTGTGGGGGGGGGTTGCGTTGGTGTTGGGAGGAGAGAGGGGGGGTGGGTGAAAGACTGTCACCAGCACAGCACAGCTTTTTTGTCACTTTCAAAAGCGCCCCCTGTAAGGGAGCCGACGGAGTGCGTGGTGGGAGGCTGGGTTGAGCGAGAGTTCACCGAGACGCTCGCTCAAAAGCCGGATCCTGGAGCACCGAATGACGCTGTGGCTCCTCCGTTCAGCTCCCACCCGCACGCCCGGCTAATGCCACACTCCTGCCTCACCCAGACTAATCTGTGTCTGCTTGCAGAGCGCCACTTTTTTATTTAGACGTATTAAGCGTTACTTATTTATTCCCGCATTCATTCCATGTTGGGGAAAAAATAGTAATTCCCCTTCTTCCACAGGAGAATTACGCTGGAGGGAAATAAGGCAGGAAGCGAAATCCCATTTGCAGGCAATTAAAGCTCCTTTTGGAGTAAGGCGAACACATCTGTATTTGCTGTTAAATCATGTTCTTAACTCTAAATTTGCATCGGTCCATTGTGAAGATTGCAGTGAAGACCTTAGTCATATTGTGTGAGTGTGTGTGTGTGTGTGTGTGTGTGTGTGTGTGTGTGTGTGTGTGTGTGTGTGTTGGGGGAGGTGGGGTACAGATTATGATGGTTGGCACACAATATGACTCACACTAACAACAAAACTATTTTATATAGATTTTCACAGTCTTGATGCTGTAAATGAAAGGCCTGTTCTGCAATCCAGTGTGCATGTAGTCTCAGAAATACCACTGACATAACTGAGTAAAATAAAAAAGAATCTCACACTGCCCTTCGATGCCTGTTGGGTCAAGCCAAAACAGCTTTCAGTCAGCCAAATACTGGCTTGCATGGGCTGTCACAGTGAGCTTGTCACATGGGTGTCATGAGTCGTCCAAAAAATGCTAAATTGTTCCTTTCAGTGGAGTGGCATGAGCACAGTGCTGAGTGTTTCTCTACCACTCAAACCTCTTTCATCACCTTTTCCAGGGTTGTTTATATTAAAGCTACAGAATGTGCTGTGTTGATCTTGCACTGTCAAGAAGCCAAACTAAAAGACGCGTTATGTTTTTTTTTTTTTTTAAATGTCTTTCGCACTCCCATCTTATCACAGATCTTAGTTTTGGTGAGGAGCACTTCTTGTCACTTTGCAGTGTACCGAGTGCCCCGTTAAAGGCAGGCACACCAGGCAATATGTTCTGCTGTTCCCGTCAAAGACACACCAGGCAATATGTTGTTTTTAGGTGAATTTACCAGCTTCATTGTCAATTTGATGGTTATGGTTCATTATGGGATGAATGAAGGTTCTCTCCTGGCAGCCCCTTCCGCTGTGAAATGGAGTTACAAGCACTTGCAGTATGAAAACAAGGGTTGGTGAGAATGAAACCGAAACTGAATGAAACCCAGATTGGGTTTATTGGTATATTGTCAGTCAACATAATGTACATGACATTCAGATCTCGAAATTGCCACCCAGTTAACTACAACTACAACCACCCTGTTCACAAACAGCATGGGAGTCGGATGTTCTAACCACTGAGCTGAAAAGCCTAGGCTTCCAACTCAGCAGTTAGATTGTCAGGGTTGTGAGGATTTACATGTACTGCTGCCAGATAGCCCAGGCTAGTTGGCATCTGTTACAATAACACCAGGAAAATGGACATCGTTGATTCCTATTCATTGGTTTGCAAGCAAATCCACATGGGTTGGTGAGAATGTACAGATTGTTCAGTGTACAAATAATTGGAGACTATAGGGCGGCGCTCAACAGGTAATACTGTAAATCGCAGGCTTATGAGGTATACCTTTAATGTCAGATTTGAACATGATAGGTAGCTGACAAACTTTTAGAATGCATGAATATGACAACCTAAGTACATTTTTAAGGGGGAAGCTCTTCATATAGAAAGCAGTGAAGAGATTTGCTCATTCGTCTTTCTTGCCCCCAATGGCACATTCCAAACAGCACTGCCTGCAAGGCTCTACCTTTATCCAAATCCTAATCCTAACCCCCTTAACCCTCACCCTGACCCTAGATTTGCCAGCGCTGCCTGGAAGGTGCTGTTGAGGGCAAAAAAAGACCAAAGAGCTCATCATGAGCTGTAAAACTGCTACAACTTTTCAGTTGTCTTGATAGAGGAATAAATTGCAAATTTCAGACTACATACTCACTGTGGGACATTCAGCAGCACAAGAATTAAACTGAGCATGGTGTGTATACCAAATTAGAGTCATTTTCCCTTGAGCTCAACAACCTCAATTAGTTAGCTAACCATTGATTGACCCAATCCAGCTTTGGGGTGCCTTGGGTCTCAGTTTAGCCCTCTGCCGCCCAAGAAGACTTTAGCTCTTTGGCAAAGTATTATACATACCAAGCTCATCTGTACAACCGAGGACATTCAATACACAATTATGAAATAGCAGGGCATTTATGACATATAACCTGTTAAAAAGACATCTCTGGGTTGATTGTATATTTTAGTTTAGTCAGCAAGTTGGTCTACAGCTTCCATGTGTCCTGATTGAGTATAGTAATAGTGCAACTTCACAAAACCCTCTTGATTCTAGGCTAAGGAACTGGCAGGAGTTGTGCAGCGTTCCAGAAGGGAGAATTCCCAGAGCCACAATAACTGATT
Organism: Sardinella longiceps; assembly: GCA_027497455.2. Taxonomy (NCBI): domain Eukaryota; kingdom Metazoa; phylum Chordata; class Actinopteri; order Clupeiformes; family Clupeidae; genus Sardinella; species Sardinella longiceps. Next base: position 5,146,462 of record JAODXP020000013.1, on the reverse strand, counting down.
GATTAGCATCGGCAAACCAACACACATTAGCTAATTTTATTCTGCAGGTCCATCTCACCATGATGTTGAAGCGTCTAATATTGGTTAGAAATCCCCCTGGAGTATAATCACTCGTTGTCAGACCCAGCCTCAGTAATGACTGCTTTACCCAGGCTTTGATTGAATAAAATTCCCTCTTAAATAAGGAAATGAAAGAGGAGGATTTCACCAAGGAGTTGAACTAACAAAATAATAGACTTCCTCAGGTGCAAGCAAGGGCCTCTGCCACTGTCATTTGCCCCAAACCGTTCAACCAGATCACACACACAATCACAGCATCGTTTCCCAAAGTTGAGTTGGTGGAGAGCTGGAGGAGCACTGTAAAGAGCTGTCACAGGTGGACGCATGACTTTAGTGTTGCTGCAAGCACCCAACTGCATGTTGTTGTGCTTTTAATCACAGTCTTTCAAACACAGGCGAGGAATGGAGCGACAGCCAGAGGACTAACATTATAACATTGCTGCCAAACTCAAGAAAAATGGACTCTCTCTCTCTCTCTCTCTCTCTCTCTCTCTCTCTCTCTCTCTCTCTCTTTTCCTCCCCCACACACATATAGACTTACACATACACAACACACACGCACACACATACATGCAAACTCACACACACACACACACACACACACACACACACTGGTTCCCTTTCTCTCCAGCTGAGTGGCTAAATTAGCAGCTGATAAGCAAGGGAAAGTTTGGAGGGAGGGATCCAGTTCCGATTCCTGGTGAAAAGGGGCGCTGCTGTGGCCCAGCACAGAAGAGTAATGTTCTTCCACTCACAGCTGCTAACTGACAACAAAAGACGTGTCAGGATGATTAATGGTCGGGCCTGCCGCTGGCTTTGTGACTAGCGCAGCACTGTACAATGTTAAAGGCTAGGCTACTGAAGGGGGCTGAGTCAGACGAGGATGGAGCGAAGACTTTGGTAAATGCTCAAAACTTTCCTCGATCTAGTTGAGAGGGAAATGTAGTGAGAGATGTAGTGGTAGGCTTATAAGTGCTAGCAATTGGTACAGCTTTGATTTGTTGTGTTTTATAAAGATATAGAGACTTTATTTAATCAAATAATTATTGTCTTCTGGCCTAAGGTCTTAGCCACCTTTATATTAAAGGTTTACTACATCCATTTTACAAAACTTTTGTACAACTTGAGTAATGGTCTTAAAGGTCCCCAACCTATCCTTTGCTCCAGGAGAGAAAATAGTGCCACACAAACCAGGAACTGGTGTCAAACCCGTGGCTGTTTATTTCAGCCGGTTGAACCGAGTGAGTCCTATTTATGGGGCACATAAAATGATTCAGTGTCAAGCAACCGTGTGTGTGTGTGTGTGTGTGTGTGTGTGTGTGTGTGTGTGTGTGTGTGTGTGTGTGTGTGTGTGTGGAGAAATCACCTCTCCTCATCGATTTCCATGCCAACTTAAAACATGACAGGGCTCCACTGGAGGGCTGCCATGGCAACATCAGAGTGTAATAGATTCAGCTGTGGTTCCCCTGATTGTGTCAACCCTGCCACTTCTGAGGGCACAAACAAATATTGTGCCAGGCCTCGGAGATGAGTGGCAACAGTTGTCTGACAAAGCAGAACATGAAAGTTCAAAGAGGAAAGCTCAGGCTGTCTCCATTTTGTATTAGAATCTGGCTGTGGCATTCTGAGAGTCATCATTCTGAGCGTCCATAGTAATGCATGCGTTTTAATACAGGCATTTGGCACTCCTTTTGTCGGTGGTGGAATAGTGTATTTTGTTCTGTAGTAGCTATTGTAGACCTGTCACTGTCAAAAGTCCAGAGTTTTCTTGTTCACTTCATATTTGGCATCCAAATGAGAGCTGGGGGAAACCAAAGACTAGGCAAGTGGGCCCGACACACACACACACACACACACACACACACACACACACACACACACACACACACAGTGATGATTTTCCTCTCTAAGCAAAGGCTATGTGTTTTGGAAAAGAGTCATATCTGAAGTATCTGAAGTCTGTACACAGTTGCGAAGGGAAGTGTAGCAGACAGGGGAAGCACGCCGTTGACAATGTTTGTTAGATATTAATAGACCACCAGATGGTCCGACCCACTCAGCTTAACGTGGGAAAACTTTAAGCAATATGGCTTATTTAGTAGGAAGCAATATAACTATCTTACTATCACAGACAGTGATTTAAAGTTGGATCTGCAAGTGTGAGATTGTATGTGACTGCTAATACTGACTCACATAATTAGCAGAATTAGCATGTGTCAATAGAGGTCCATTTATCAATAGACTCTACATTTAAACATAAATATTTATGTACTTCCCAATCTAGTCCACACAGTTCCAGACAGTTGCTTTTTGTTTTGTTTTTTATCATTGTTTTTTTGAAAAATGATACCATAAAAAGCTTTATACACAGGAAGAATGGCAAGCACTTCACAAAGAAAAAACCTCAACAGGTCTCTCACTTTTGTACAGCGTGACTAGCCGTTTGTGAATGTCTGACAGTTTAGCTCCTTGAAAGCCTCAGGTCTACAGTGTTTGTAGAGCCTCCTCTAGCAGCAAAGTTTTTTTTTCTTCTTCTTCCTTCCTCTTCTTCTTCTTTTCTTCTTCTTCTTTCTTGACAGTCTACGCTGGTGTTGCTTCCCTCGACCTTGTCCTCTGACAGGGCAGTCTCATCCGACAGGTCTCCCCGGGGACATGACTGCTGTGATGGTCTGAGAAAAGGGCTGCAGACACCCAGCCCGTGAACTTTGGAGAAAGCATTTGCTCTTCCAAGACAACACTCTGAGCACATCAGAAGCCCTTTCAAATGGTGCACACAGAATAGGGCTGTCACTGTTACGTTTATAGGCAAATAAAAAAAGCTAAGGTACAGGCTGACTTTCAACAGAAGTATAGCAAAGTTGTTTACACTTCCTATAACCATATTCCAAAAAAGGAGATCACTGTTTTGTTTTGTTTGTTTGTTTCTATCTCACATCTTGTATTCTGAGGCCACAAAGAAGCCTGATTAGCTTTTTTTAATGGGGTAACAAATTAGCAGCAAATATCTGTGCCCTGATTTCCGTCTCCTGCCCACAAGGAGTCGTATAACGGTTTACTGTGCCATAACCTTACCCAGCCCTTCAGAATCAGACTTTCATAATAAATTATACACATAACATTTAGGACATAGTTAGCAAGGCACACAATGCAAGGCATCTCTTGTGGGTGTATCTTGGCATTGCCTTTGGAAGTGGAATCATTTAGCTATGCTCTAAATCCAGGAGTGCAAACATATAAGCCTTGGAGTGAGTGGGTATCATGAACTCAGAATGTTGTCACAAGACATCACCAGACTCTGCAAATGTGTTCAGATGCCATGAATGCGCAAGGGGGGCTGAGAGGGAGCATGTAACAGCAAGTGACATATGGGATAAAGACAACTGTGTGATAAGCATCTCAGAAGACTTCATCCTACATGACTGTCAGGCCTCTTTGAAGTGGCGTTTGATGTGTCCTTCCTCCTGTTCCATCCCATTCTTTTGCACTCCAAGACACAATTAACGACACCTTTGTGTTCTGGAAGGCAAGCCAACGGGTGGCGATTACATCAGTTGAAAATACCCTCATCAAAGCTCCGGGAGATGTCACATGTGACCAGTGCAAGGTTTGGGGAGGTTGTGAGTGTGTGTGTGTCTGTGTGTGTGTGTGTGTGTGTATGTGTGTGTGTGTGTGTGTGTGTGTGTGTGTGTGTGTGTGGAGAGAAAGAGAGAGTTAGGAAAGACTCTGGCTAACCTCCGGCTGGCAGGTGGCCTTGGGTCGGCGTGCCAGATGCTGGCAGCCAGCAGGTGTCAGTGTGGAGAATGCTAATTAGGCCTCGGCCAGAGGAGAGGTGCCACCTGGAAGAACGCGCGCGTTTCAGATGAGGAAACTCTTTGGCAATTATGAAGGACTGCACTGTGAGGCCCCCCACTTCCCACACACACACACACACACCCTCTGAACATGAAGTGATAATATGGTGTGCAGACAGTGATTACTCAATAATGCTTGCAATAGCCATTAGCTTAGAAATGATGACAAGAAGAGGTGTAGTCGTAGTCCAATGATATGTGAGATAAAGTCTTCCCATCTGTTACTCATGAAAAATACAGTCAGTGTAACCATAGGGTATTGGTAGGTTTGTTCCTTTCGCTACTCTGGGCGTCAAACCATTGTGAAAGTGTTTCATTTTTTATACTTTGTACAAAATGTCCCTTTTTGTCCAACGTTATCCAGAACAGTGTGCACAAATAATGCCTGTGAGAAATCCGGCTACCTTCTCAGTAAAGTTGTGCACTTTTATGCACATGAAGTAGTGAACACCACCATGGCTGACAACAATTTAACAATTTAAGATGTAATAGCTAGCTTACTTTATCTAGACATACTTTACCAGCACATTGTTACTAAGTGAGTAGGTCTAGCCTTCAGCCATAAGGAACTGTAATATTCAACCATAGGTGGTGGGGAACCAATCACAACACTCTATGTGGGCGGGCTTAGTGTTGTTTGAATCAGCTTGTTTGCAGCTTTGATTGGTCGATGCCAGAGCAGAAGGGGCTTTCTATGGCTCTGGTTGTAGCACTATCCTATTGCATGAAGGGCAGTTTGAAAGATTCAAAACATCCCCTAGGATCTATCCAACGTGGCCATACTATGCATGTTACAGTCTGGCCTGTCAGGATGCTCCATATCACTGACTATTAACACCATTGTTACTGTAATTCCACCACCATTACATATAGATTTGTTTACAAACGAAAGAGTAGGACCCGCAAATGAGGAGTTGGGGAGTTTTTTTGGTAATTGATGTGAGTGTTGTAATTGTGCGAAGAAGTTGTATAGGGAGCTGAGATACCCTTCATTCACCTTGTGATAAGCCATTACATGAACAAAATGTTTAATGGTGTGCCTTTAAGACTTCATTTTACCCTTCTATTATCAAATATGTTCGGCATTTTGTAGATAATGTCAGAAAGAACACTGACATTTTAAAATGGAACTCCCTCAACCCAAAATTCTTTTTCTTCATCTTTTTCCAGACAATCCACAGGCAGCAGTGATACCTCCAATAATAGTGCTCACACAATACGCTGCGAATGAAACAGGATTTCAGTGTTTTCCCTAAAGTGGTTCCCTTTCCCTCCTGTTCCAGTCCTGTAATTAAAGTTGCTGGGAGAGGAGAGTCCCTCACGCTACACTGGCCACTCCACTCACTCACCGCCTGTATATCCACCGTCCAAAACAAACAAAAAAGATAACAGGCAACCCCAGACGACAATAATCGGGGGCCACGCAACTCGCAACAGACGTGAAATTGCTGAAGGGAGAGAGGGACTCCGGAGTGGACCGTGCAGGCTCGGAGAAATGAAAAGCCCAGGCCCAGCTCTGAGGATGGGTGTTCCTAATCTCCTCACGATGCTGTCGGCTCCGCCGATCTCTCTCCGTTTTGGAGGGGCTTATCTCCCTTTCCAGCGGTAATTCTGCAGATAGGCCCTGGCAGCTCTCGCTGCTAAACGCCCGGCAACTGTGCAGCACGGAAAACATGTGGTCCCAGGAAATGCAGAACATACGGCTGTGTGCAAAGACCAGGCGTTTGCAGAATGCCATAGAGTAAGGAGAGGACGTGGAGCATATGGAGAGTGCAAGTGGACTGTATGCTTTGATCAGTGGATGTATTTAAATAATAAAAAAACAGGGTAAGTGAAACTGGACCATGAAATTTTGATTTCTTTTTTTTTTTTCTTTTGCCAACTTTGCCAACTTCAGATACACATGTCCTTGAAGTATCCTACAATAACCTCAGCTTATGTACTGTACTGTACTGTACTTGATGTATCCTCTAACACACTTCCACAACAGTGCCTATGCATTTGTAAATGCAGTGACTGCCTGGTGTGTACACAAATCCATATGCCAACTTGACCTTTTGCTCAGTGATATGACCCAGTCCAGCGTCTGGAGTCTCGGCTGAGCAGATGAATTGACTGGACATTTGATTGATTCCATGATATGACTGGTAGGTCATTTGTCTGTGCAGAGGTTGTCTCTCTCTTTCCATTTACAGAGAGACGCCACGGCCCCCTGTGCAGTCTCCCGCCGAGGACGGCCGAGAGCGCGTTGGAGAGCGTTGGCAGGGGGCAGAGGCGAGGGCAGAGCCGAGTCCTGGATGCCTGTCACTTTGCTCTGGCCTCTCCGCTCTCTGCCCACCCCTGAGTCAACCCTCTGACAGGGCATGTCAGCCTGTTGATGCCCCCTGTTTACCCTCCTCCAACCCGGGGTGTGTCACAGCGGCACGGGCTGGACATGGAGCTTTTTCTCCCTGGAAGCCTTAAGGGATTCCCACCCTCACCCTCCACCCAACCCTCCACTTGGTTGATTTAGGGCTGTGACAGGACTCTGACAGACTGGGGCAGTTTCATTCAATCTGTATTGATTAGGCCTCGTTGGGCCTGTATACTGTAGTATCACTGACTGATGACTGACTGATTTTTAGTGAAAAACAAGCTAGTATTTCAGAAGGAGCGAGGGAATGACTTGATTGAATTCTAACCTTAAGAATTTCACTTTTTACCTTCACGTCTTTCCTATGCTATAAACAAAGAGGAACATTTTCATCAGTTGAACATAGTCTGCTCACAGGAGAAAAAGGCCTATACCCCTTTTTATCATATGAGCAGCACACATTCATAGATTATTTAGCATACAAAGAGCACAGAGTGAGAATTTCTTTATTCTTTCTTTATTTTTTTTTTTTTTAAAAGATAAGCTGAAGGTCAAGCCCTGTCCAAACACGCTACCTCCCTGTGTGCCTCATCTGATATGTACAGGATCCTTCATGGCCGAGCATGGCAGCCCCATTGATTTGCACAGCTCGTTTCATGATTAATTCCTCCCTATGTAACACCGACAAGAACTCTCCTGTCTGTCAGTGGCATGGACTGATCCTAACACCTTGGCCATGTTAATGAATTATTCCATACCCATCCAAGGGAAGGAGCCATTCCCTTTTGACTTACAGTGTAGGGTAAATGCAATGGGAGACAATAGCTACGCCTAGCTGGCTCATCCATAGTTCCAGGGGAAAATATACTTAATGCCCCTATGCAGCATAATCAGAACACAGTTCCGTTCTGTTATATAACCTTCCTAATGGGCAAATGACTTTAATGGGCTAGTAACAGCATAACGGATTTATTCGATAAAAAGGGGAATTATGTGAATGCAGTGACCCAAAGATTACGATCTGTTCTGCAAAAATAATTAACCAGCCGGCTCATCTCCTTCGTCTGTGGGGCTTCTATTTTCGACAGAGACAAAGAGAGATTGTCACAGTGTTCCGCAGTAGGCTATGAGAAGGTCCTGGAGGAGTGACTGTTATAGCCGTGTGTGTTTGTCCGCTTTCAAGTAAAAACAACATTTGAAGGCGTCTCAGAGGAGTCCCATAGAGGAGGAACAGACAAACCGTTCTTCAGTGAAAAAGACCTGAGAAAATAAAAGTTTAGCCAATTTCCTCCTTGAATAGTTACTGTTGCCCTTGTTTGTTTTTTTTGTTGTTTTTTTCATTTGTGAAATAATTTGTTTCTGGTGAACCTACAGTAAACCAGAGGGAGGTGGTTAACACTAGCACTGCATTGTAAGAACACGTCATCATTATCAGTTATTTTTAAAAGGCATATTAATAACATGACCTCACTCAAGCGGCACCAGTATAGAGCTGGCAGGAAACCTGAAGCTAATGTGGAAGCTTGTAGGTTTTCATGTTAGCATGGTTCCCAAGGTGAGAATTCTTATGGGAAATGGGAAAATGAAGACACTATTTACAAACCCCGAGCAAGTAAGTTCTGAGCGAAAGAACATGAGAAGAGGATTTCGCCATTCTGTCTGGTGAGTTAAAATTCATTTTTCATTCGATTTTAAAAGGAAATGTTGAATGTTATGCTTGTTTCTTAAAAACAATGTTGCTACAGTACCAAAAAGATAAAACACTATATACTAACCCCATTGCTTGTAGTCTATACTAACTCCAACTAGGAAATGTCTTCGGAGAGATGACCATATATGGGCAATGACCGCTGATAAACCCCTGGAGAAATCTAAAATCTGCACTAAGCCGACAACAAGCAATGCTTTGTGGAGATGCAATACTCTGTGGAAAAAATAAATAATATAGAAGATATACAGGAGACCTATATTCTTTGCCGAGGGAGAGCGGCCATTACTGTAGCAATCCATTTACTGCACTGAAGGTTAAGAAAGAGGGTCAAGCACCAGCGGGATGTTGGGTAAAAAAAAAAAAAAGAAAAAAGTCCAGGCAGTCCAGTAGTTTGAGGGGAGGAACCCAGCATGCATCTCTGGGGTGTGGGAGTGGGGTCTGGGGTGGCAGGCAGGAGAGGAGAGGAGAGGAGAGAGGAGATGGCCTAAACACTGGGTCCTACTGATTATGGAGGAGAACAGAGGAGAGATGGAGAGAACATGAGGAGGAAGAGGAGTCAAGAAAAAGGGGTTGAGTTTGCAGGTGGGCCACCTTCTGCTTACAGTAGGTTAGTGTTTGTGTGTGTGTGTGTGTGTTTGTGTGTGTGTGTGTTGTGGTGTGTGTGTGTGTGTGTGTGTGTGTGTGTGTGTGTGTGTGTGTGTGTGTGTGTGTGTGTGTGTGTGTGTGTATGTTGTGGTGTGGCGTGTGTGTATGTTCCCCTGGGGTCAGGAGACATAAGCAGTGTGGCACATGGTTAGAGAGGGGTCACAGTTTGCATTGATCTACCTTCAAAAATGTTTGGACAACATGAGTTATGTGTGTCAGTCCAGTCGGCCTCTGATTTGTCTTTTTCAAATCCCATAAAAACAAGTGATACATCCACTTTCTTTCCACTTTTTTTAGCGTTTGTGTGCACGAAGCTGTCAATGAAAGATTAATGGCTAGATATCTAAAGACAATCCTTCTCACATAATGTAAATTACTGTATAATTATTTTAAAACATCAAAGACAACCAACCTGTCTACGTCATGTTCCATTGTAGGCCTATTATAAGACGAAGCTACACATGTTTGGTAAATGTAACATTAGACATTATTCATAAACCAGTGACCCTGACAGTATTGAAACTTTAGGATATATTTAAGTGGGGAACCAATCCTGTAAACTAACGTAACATCTAGTATTTCATGTCTTCTTTTAAGGCTCGATATCTCAAGACAATGTCCGAATTCATCATATCCGTGACATACATAGCAAATAATGACCGAAGGCAGTCTTTAGGCTACTGTATTATCATAGCCACCCTGAGGGGGGAAAACTGGAGATATTTATCCAGACATTTCCGACTCTGATGGACATCATGGATATTGTGCAGCAACGGCTTAATGGCGGGAGCCGCAGCGCCTACAGTCTTTGGTGAGGGGAGCTGCCATCTGCTCAGCTCCAGGAGTCTCTAAAGGCTGGCAGGGCCTGTCTGGAGGTGCTGCTGGCGCGAGATGGTGGGGTGGGGGGTGGGACGTGGGGGTGGGAGGCACAAGGACGGAGGTGATTGACAGTTTTCAGCACAGGGTTTAAGCATTACCCACTCTCTCTCTCTCCTCTCTCAGCTATGGGTCTGCAAAAGAATATAACTGACAGCAGACGTTTTTTTTTTTTTTCCATTCCATTTCTCCCTCCACACCCCCCCTCTCTCACTCACTCACTTTCTCTCTCTCTCTCTCTCTCTCTCTCTCTCTCTCTCTCTCTCTCTCTCTCTCTCTCTCTCTGTCTGTCTTTCCAGCGCTCTTCTTCAGCGTGGAAAGACATACTCTGGTGGAATGAAAAAGGGGCCATGAAAAATCCCCGCTGAGGCTGCTTGTTATCTACCAACAAGATATCTTAACTGTGGACTGAGTGGTGATGGGGAGAAGTGGGGAGCTGTGTGTGTGTGTGTCTCTCTCTCTCTCTCTCTCGCTCTTTCTGCGTGTGTGTGTGTGTGTGTGTGTGTGAGAGAGAGAGAGAGAGACAGAGAGAAAGAAAGAGAGAGTAAGTGTATGTGTGAGACAGACGGAGCAATTGTGTGTGTGTGTGTGTGTGTGTGTGTGTGTGTGTCGTGTGTATCTGTTGAGTGTGTGTGTGTGCATGTGTGTGTGTGTGTCTGTGGTGTGTGCTGATGCTGTGAGGAAGGAAGAGAGCTCATGGAGACATTAAGATGTCTGAGTGCGCTGTTCAGACAAGCCTGGAACATTCTCTCCTCCACCAACAGCTTCACAGCTGAACAATATTATGGAGAATCGAATTGTGTGCTACCAGCATAAAAATAGACTACACTATACACTAAACTTTCTCTGCCTCTAGTACGAAAAAATACTACCTCTCAAGGGAATACAGGAGGCAATTAATTACAGTCCATGTCTAATCTTGATTGACCTTTATCACTTTTTGAGATGACGTTAGAGGTTATTGAAACTAATGAAGCTTAGTTATGAATGAAACATCCCAGATTCTCACACTACATGACAGATATCTAACCTTTGGGAACCCCAGACAGGTAGCAAATCAAGGACACGGAGAATAGAACGTAATGACAGGAAGAGCATGAGGAAGCTCTTTGGAAGCTGCTGTGAGGAGTATAAAGAGTTATGAGCCCAAACAGAAGTTCCATGCACTCTGGTTGCCAGGGTGAGTTCCAGTGTGATGTCTGAAAGGTAAATTGAGTAGGGTAGAGCAAGGACAGCATCAGAGGTAGCTCTATGTCTGAATGCCTGACATGGCAAGTGACCTAGTGATACCCTGCCTAATCATCACAAACATCTGAAGTATGGGGCTAGGGTGTGTCGACTACAGTATGTGTTGCAGAATGGAGACCCTCGCTATTCGGCTTCAGCAATGCGCTGCCTGATAGACTTTCTGAAGAGTAGTGTCCGCAGGAAAGAGGAAGATGAGGAGGAGGAGGAGGAGGGAGATTTTGCTTTCATCTTAAGCTGTCTCTCTCTCTGTATGGCAGTCCCATATGTTTTTTTCTCCTCCCCAACTCCCACTCAAAACTCTGCCCTGCTGATGTGGCTGTGGCTGCGGTGAGCTCTCCTCTCCACTACTCTCCTCTCCTCTCCTCTCCCCACCTCTTGATTGCAAGCAGCAGGGCAGTACTAGATAGGCAAACCTTGTTGGATGTGAAGGGTGT
>JAODXP020000013.1:5122784-5130284 GCA_027497455.2 Sardinella longiceps | reverse complement strand
GTGTAGGTGTTTGGAAATGTTTTCCAAAATAAAATGTTTTTTAGTCTTTCATGCACCAGTGGCCTTGACCCCTTGCAGAAAGATGGAGCGTTATGCTATTTTCAAAATAGACAGGGGACACATTAGGAGTTGGGGAATTGTATGTTTTTTTTCCACTGGAAAGGCTGATGAATGGGGATTTTTGGAGGATAAAGATGACACTTACTTACCACTTTAGGATCTTCTGCATTCCAAATATTTGTTCTTGAATGTGCTTTCTTCTGTTTAAAAAGTGTTATTATCCTTTTTGATTCTTGGTTTTCGAGTAAAGGTGATTTCTTTGAGGCCACTGTCAGTGATGTTTTCAGGTGGAAAGATATGAAGAGTGGACCCTTAGGCCTAAAGAAAAGCAATGTGCTATTGTGGAGATCGACATATGATATAGCCTGGTTCTCAAACATACATATCAGTCTGGCCTATCACTTCTCCCTGTTGGCCTGAAATAGGAGAAAAGAAATCAAAAACACTTTTACAAAAAGACTTTTACCCCAACATGACGGAGATGGGCTTGTTTCAAAATATGATGCCTCCCACTAGCTTTTCTCTGCAATAATTGGTCTGATTGTTTGTAGGCATATCCAATGCTAGAGACATTTTGATCCATGTCTCTTAATGCTGTTTCATGGAAGCAACATATAATTGACCAGGCTGATATGCACAGCAGATCAGTATGCCTGAGAACCTGTCTACATCTGATTCAGAGTTATATTCCAAAGTGTGACAGTTCAAATGATCGGTTCTTGGCTCTTCAACAGTTTGAGGAACTTTAAGTGCTTGGTTGTGTCATTTTAATTCAATAGATCACTACTTAATTCTACTTATTTTGTACAGCACTTTGGTTGGTGATAGCTCTTTTAAAATGTGCTTCAAATGAATTTGACTTATTTACTTACTTAATTACTTCCTGCCTTCCTTCCTTCCTTCCTTCCTTACTGACTTCTTCCTTCACATATGCTCAACTCACCTGCAGTACAAAGGTACTACCATGCATGTGCTCAAAGTGACTTTAAAGTTTGACCTTTCACCTTGAGTATAGACATATGTGTGTATGCGCAGTCCAAAGTCAAAATGCCTCTGGACATCGCTGTTGCCGACGCAGAGGCCTAAAAAATAACTTCATTTCAAATTCTTTCGTAAGTCTTTCACAGATCTCTCTCCGCACGGTTCATGGTATAATAATTTATAGACATGTGTTTTACAGTACGTAAATAATAAATAATTAAGCAGTTTCTGGACTACTTCTAGCTTGGTGATAGCTTCTACTAAAATACAGTACGAAACACAACATGGTGCTTACAAGCCACATACAGAGTCACTAGTTAGTTGTAAGACTGCATTTTACTGCATTAAATAAGTAACAGCTTAATGCATACATTATCCCTGAAAATCTTATTTAGTGTCTCTCAAAATAATCCTAATTTGTCCCGTAACAAACATATTTTATGTGATTGAATGTTTAATTTAATGTTGTGTGTTTGAAAGTTAATCAAAACTTCTCAGAGGAACATTATGCATAGAAGAACCGCCATCTTTTTAAATTCTATTTCATAAACAAACAGAAAAAAACAATGATATCTTATGGACCAAGAACAGAACTATGTACACACATTGACACACACACACACACACACACACACACACACACACACACACACACACACACACACACACACACACACACACACAACTCATGGCATTTGCTCTACTCCTGCACACAATCTCTCTCTCTCTCTCTCTCTCTCTCTCTCACACACACACACACACACACACACACACACACACACACACACACACACACAATATTGCATGGTATTTGCTCTACTCCTGCGCTGCCATGCTAAACCAGATGCTCAATGTGGACAAGAGAGAGTGTTTCTAATGGGCATCAATTATATTAAGTGCCCCCTATAGATATTATGGTAGTGATGGGCTTTTATGCTGTATCCTTTAGCATTCAGAGAATGCTACAATTACTCTTCACCCCAAGCAACAGCCTGTCATGCACATTAACACACACACACACACACACACACACATACTCACACAAACACAAACACACACACACACACACACACACACACAGAGAGAGAGAGACAGACACAGACAGAGAGAGAGAGAGAGAGAGACGCAGAGAGAGAGAGAGAGAGAGCCTACACAAAGATATAGAGTATACAAAAGCTTGCCTGTTTAGCTGCTGCCCATTCATCTAAACATTCACTGCACGGCACCATTCATGTTTGCCCCAAGACACAAATGTTGCATCTCCCCCACCAACCTGCTGTGTCTGCCTGCTTGCCTGCACTAAGCCAGTATCATCTGCCCCAGTGCTCTCAGGCTTGCAGGGGCTTTGGGTTAAGTCACGAAAGGGTTAGTCGCAGCGGCCGCTGCATCCTTGCACGGGGCCGAGAGGTGAGGGCAGGAAGGAGAATCTCTCCTCACAATTGAAAATCTGAGCAGGAAGACAGTATACTGTATGTGTATATAGCGAATTTCCAACACGTGTACTACTGACTACATTCTGTTGTATAGCAATCATCTGTTTTATTTGGCGAGAGAGAAAGTTTTATCATTGTTTATGTAAAATAGTATTTGTCTTAGTTTTCATCAAAACTTCTGTATTTGCTACAAGTTGCGAGAAAATAAAGTCTGTAAATATTAATTTGACATTGGGAAATGCTCTATAGTGTGCTAATGTAGTCAATAAGATAAGCTTTATAAAACATGATTACTCTGGTGTAAGCATGGGTTGCATAGTTTTTCCCCTTCCTCTTTTTTTTTTGTATTAAAAAAAGAAAACTGTATTTATTTTTCAAAACGGCATTCATTTATTCCCCCACCCACATAATCCTCTAAAATCCCATCAATTAAAGACCCAGAAATTGCCCTCTCTCACCCTCCCCCACTTCCACCATCCACCATCATTTTGAGATAGGCTGCAAAAGGGAATGTTTGAGAAATAGAAATCGAAAAATGAATTACAATGGTAGTCTCTGCTGATCAGTAGAAGATAGAATCAGTCCTTCAGGAGTTTGTTGGTTGTTAATTGGATACAGTGAGTGCCAGACCCCTGCTCTGTGAACTGAAGATGTGAACTACTTTGAAATGGGACTTGGCTGTTTCACAAACTCTATCAGCAAGCAAAGTAAAGTAAAACATTTAGGTGTTCCAAAAAGTAATTTAAAGGCAGGTAAATGAAGACGCTTAAGTATGCATTTTCTTATCCCAGCAAATTTTATAGCAACCAACCTCCAAGAAGAGGAGGTGATTATCTTGTTTTATTATTTATATATTTATTTTTTAAAAGTGTGGACTTGAAGAGATGTTTGTCACAGTGTGAAGACATACCGTGCAGACTTATAATTACTTGTGAACAGAACATAGCTGTTGAAACTCCTCATTAATTGTCCCATAAAACAAAGTTGCAACAATAATATCCGAAAATTAAAATTTAACAATATGCAATTTTGTATACTGAAACACACAGTAACCTCAATAATTTGTAATTCGATTAAATGTCCAGTGTCATTATTTATTAGCAGTGTAATTTAGAAAACTGAATCAGAAACCAGGCCTCATTTTGATAACACTAACATATAATTTATGACAAAATAAAAAAAATGCACCTCATTAGTGTGTACAACAGAATTGTTTGATTTGGAATGTAACTTTTTTAAAAAATGATTTCTATATTTTCCACACATGTACCACTGTGCAAAGTACAGGTTGTACTTTTCAGCAGATTAATGTCTTTTTTTTAATCCTCTCATGTGTAGAATCTCAGTCAAGACTTAAAGACCATCTCCAAAGTAACAATTCTGTCAGATGAAACTGAGCTTAGAGTTTCACAATCTTGCACACACTTTACTTGATACGGACGCCTCATCTTCATCCATGGATGTGTGCTATGTGCATTGTTTCTGATGTGATAGCCATTGCTATGTTTGTCTGTGGTTGTTTGGAGAATGGGTTCACATAGATACACACATTGATTCTTGGTTCACACTGATTCTACTGCATTAAGATTAAATGTTAGGAAGATCTGTATCCAAACATTGGCTCTTGTTGGAATCAGCGTTCACACATCACATTACTAGATTATTTATTTTATAATCAGAAAAAAACATGGATTATGAATCATTGATACATACACGCATGGAGGAACCATGACAACTCTTTTCTGTTCAATTTGTATGAAGCTTCCTCTTATTCCGCTACCACAATCAATTAAAACTCCAGACCACAAAAGAGAAGTTGAGTTGTCTCTTCCGCTCAGAGTCAAGAGTAAATTTTTTGCCAAAGCCTCTCTTCTTAGTAAGGCGGTCCATTTTAGATGTTTCAAAGGATGGCTTTTTCTCTCTTTATCACAAAGGTCTTTTTTTATATTATTTCCAGCATTCATGTCTCCCAGTGTGTGTCTTTGATGTGCTTTTCACTGCTCTCTCCTCTCTCCATAGATTAGTATGGATCGCTTGGACCAACCAATCAAGATGAGCATTTTACACTGGACAGGCGCCAAACACACAGGATGACTGACAGGTTCTTTAGGAATAAATCACTTCATTGGGGAGCCGTTTGTTTCCCTTTTTTTACGTCAGCAAGCTGGAGTAGACTTTTTCATGCATGGAGTCCATTTTCTTTGGAGTCCACCGGCCAAACTCTATTATTCTAATTGAAGAGTGAGCTACAGTATATTTAATATCGTCTTAAACACATGAGGATGTTCCCTCTGTAATGTGCCTCGTTAGTTCTGCCTTGTTGCCGTGTGTAGTAGTAACACTGGTTGCCCAGTGCGTAATTGACACTTATTGGAGATAATGAGGTAGCAGCCTTTATATTCTCCAGAGGTAGCGTGAAGAATACGAGTCTGGAGCCAGAGTGAGTGTGTGTGCCCGGCAAAAGGCTTCTCTTTGAGGGTGCTGCCACCGATTAAAACATTGTCGCATAATTTTTCTGACCCTCGCTTTTGATTCCTCTGTCCAGATTTTTTTTTTTTTTTTTTGGAAACATGAAAAAGCTCAAATAATTTTAAGGAACCCTTATATCTGAGATATATATGAGCTCATCAAATCAATTAACAAATACTTGCATCATTTCCATAATAAATTACATGTTAATTATTATTATATTGGATGTGTCTCTAAATTGTATTTGCCACCGCTTTAGCATCTGTGCACAATGTAATGGTGGTAAAACTGTAGTATTATAATTGTGCATCTCTTATGTTTTAATCTTTCAAACATTTAACTGTTAAGTTTCATGTATCCTTATATTAAATAACTTCACAAAGTTCACAAAGTTATACACTTAACTGCACATTCACATCATGAACTGGCAAAGGACAAGAGAGATGGAAGTGATTCATTTACATTAGACAAGCAAAAAAAAAGGCTGAGCTTTTTAACTTGATGTGATCAACTTCTGCATGACGAGTGAAGTTTAAGATTTCTCAACTTTATGCAAATTATCTAGGCCACATTTTGGCTACAAACAACCAGCAACTGTCATTTCACAAGTCAAGAGCACACATAAATATTTTGTCTGAATTTTGTCTTTTTTTGGAGCGGTTTTAGCGCTCTAGCAGCTTTTGGTGTGAACTTCCCTGCATGCGTGCCACAGTTGAGGTCCCCTCCTGCAGCACTAGCCACAGACTCAGACAGACAAGAGACTACGAGAAGGAAGGCAGCCGAGGTGAAGCGACACGGGGCCGCAAGGCGAAGCCGTCTCGGGCTCACGTCTGCCCAGGGGCCGACTTGATTGCGAGACAGGCTCACACGCATGCAGTGCAATGCATGCGTTCAGGGTTTGTGTGCAGGCAATGACTCGGGCACCCCTGCTGGGCTTGTCTCCCAGGGAGTTGCGTGACATCCAGCGATCCGTGAGCCTCAGTCGGACATGCCACACGCCACAGACTGCACTCCTGCTCCACTTTCCCCACCCCGTCACGGACCTCGCTCCTAGCAGGGGCAGAGGGAGGCAGCATGAAAGACAGCCATGGTGCAGTGTTAACATGGCCGTCAGTCATTCATGATGATACACAAGGGGAATGAATAATATGTCACTGTTTAATATAGAATGTATGCTAAGAAGATATGATAGCTGGCTGACTGTGTGTGTGTGTGTGTGTGTGTGTGTGTGTGTGTGTGTGTGTGTGTGTGTGTGTGTGTGTGTGTGTGTGTGTGTGTGTGTGTGTGTGTGTGTGTGTGTGTGTTTATTCAACATTGCCTGACACTTCTTGTCTTAGTAATTTAATTGTCATTCCATTTTAAGACTTGAAATTAAGTGCCATGTTTATGTCTCTCCATGTCTAAAAAAAACAAGTAAATGAGGATTCAGGTTTTCAAATACTTATGGATATACATTGTGTACAACACATAAAACATGTCAAATCAAACATGTGAGACATGAAAGATGTTAAAAAGGAGCTGTGGAGATCTATATGGCAAGCAAGTTCCCAACCTCACATTACTTCTCACCAAACAAAGCTTGACTTTCTGTCAGATCTTCAGATGGCTGATGGACAACATATTCCATGCCTCTCCAAGGACTATATGGTGATGATTATATCATCAAAATAACGTCGCTTCTGGCGAAGGCAGATTTGATTGGCTGGCTCCAACAGCCAGTAATGAACATCTCAGTAAATACCCAAGGGTGCGTGGTGGTGGTTCGTTGTCAGGCAGGCCTGGAGAGAACTACAGAAATTGCTGGAAGGATCTCTCAATAGGAAACCCACACAGACCCAATGGCACTTAAACACCCATCAAAGGCCATGAGGGGAGAGGAGCACAGCCTGGGTGTCTATTGGGAGTACTCATGGGCGTAGCACCAAATTCTGGGCCCTATGCACAAGCAAGGACCATGGGCCCCCCCTCACCACCTGGAATATAACCAGACTCCTCAAGGGCCCTCCCACCACTTGGGGCCATGGTAACTCAGTCCCCCTTTTCCCCCCACTACGACGCCCCTGGGAGTACTGCAAGGGCCTGTTTGTGGGCCAGATAGATAAATACCGTGTGACTGTGGGAGGTGCCGCATAGACGCAGAGGCCCTGAGTACATATCACCAGCTGGGTAAGTGACTGCATCAGTCACAGGGGAGTTGTATGGTGCAGCTAGTTTGTTTGATTGGCAGTAGATGTGCTATATTTCCATGTTTAGCCCCGCAGGCATGAACACAATGTGCTGGACGTCTCTCTTCCTGTGCATCTACACCAATAAAAACATGCCATTTTAGGGGAATATTCAAGCAATGTTTGGGCCTCTAATGTCTGTAGCAGAGGCAGAAGAACACAACAAGTGTAGGTGGATTTAGAACGAATGTAAGCCATGTCTGGGTAATCCATAATGATGGCACAGTACTTCTCTCATAAGGCTGTTGGATATATCGCTCTCGTTCTCTCTCCCTCTCTGTGTCTCTCTCTCTCTCTCTTTATTCAGGCGGCTAAGGGACCCTTGGAGATTT
>JAODXP020000013.1:5107784-5117784 GCA_027497455.2 Sardinella longiceps | reverse complement strand
ATGAAAGATCTGATGTGACCACATCGAGGTTGGCTGCAGAGGCTTTGGAGGTCAGTCTCTCTACAAGGTTTTGAAGTGCCTGGGTTTATTATTATGATAGAACTATTCAAAATCTTCACAAAGATGAAGTTAACATAATAAATTCAAATTGAGCACAATCTCATCTTCCCTTGGGCCTAAAAATCTGTATTTTTGATTTTTGTATGTCAAAAAAAATTGCGTCATGCAAAGTGGAAATGAGTGTATTTGTTGTTAACATGAATTTCCTTATAATTAATCTTTGGGATCAGAGCAACAAGAAAATATTAGTTTATTTAATTAAAGAGGCATGTGGACCCCTCCTAGACCATAGACTACTATGTTTATGTCGGGGAGTGAGGTCTACCAGCTAAGCTTATAAACCTTTATGAATGCATTTATAATGCTTATGAATAATGGTTCATAGTACCGAACTAGAAATAGCAACGCTGCAATACTTTCAAAGACCCTTTGTCTTGTATGAGCTTGTGCGAAATTTGTGCCATGTGTAAAGAGCCTTTCTCCTATGAATATATATTATTTATATTATTCATAGATTATTTATTATTTATATACAATAAACTTTTGATAAATTCCACAGCCACAAAAACAAACTGTGACTGTTTGGTTTGAAGGTACCTGTCCATCAAAAGACCCCTGGGTGCAATAGAACAATATAAAATCATCTTTATCGGTCGGTAACGGCAAGTGAAACACTTAGAGTAGGATAGAGGGGGGTCTCTTCTCTCCTCCCCTGGTGCCCGTTCTCTACATTGGATTGCATGTAATGGCCTCAGTACTGTCTCTGATGTTGGGTGTTATGGATTATTATTCATTTTTCTGTGAGGGGGGGAAAAAAGGAGGTGTTTTATTGATTTGATTGTTGTAGCCTACCAGTGGCTCAGCTTGAGCTGGTGTATGTCTGAAGAGCCTTTCATCTGCTAGAACCCCGTGGTGGTTGTGTTTAGAGGGGGAGGGCCAGACAGACAGCCAAACATCAATAAAGACAACATAGCTGGAACCCAAACAACAAACGGCGGTGGGAGAAATCTCCAGCAAACATACATGCCCTCCGTGCAGACAGCACCTCCTAGAGAAGGTCCATGGATCCCTCACTTCTCTCAGCTGCTCCTCAGGGTGACGGGCGAGCGGGTTGTGGAGAGTTCATGAACATCACAGTATGCCAATATGCTAGTCAAAAATGAGCGTACAGTATATGCCTGTGAGTAGGTGTGATTGTTTGTGAGTGTGTGTGTGTGTGTGTGTGTGTGTAAGAGAGAGTGAATGTGTTTGTTTTGTGTGTGTGTGCGAATGAGAGTGTGTGTGTGTGTGTGTGTGTGCGTTTTGTATGTGCTCCTTTTTTCTCTCAGCCCAGAAAACTATAAATTCTCACCTAACATACAGGGATATTTCTCTCTCTCTCTCTCTCTCTCTCTCTCTCTCTCTCTCTCTCTCTCTCTCTCTCTCTCTCCCTACAGCTCCAGTTTTCCCTGCCGTGCTGTGTGTATTTATAGATGCCGCTATGATGCCCACACACAGGCCCCACGAGTGAGCGTGTGGAGCTGGACGAATGGGAGGGGATACACACACACTCGTCCGTCCTACAGCCTTGGCTGAGGGTGCATGAGTGTATATACACACACACACACACACACACACACACACACACACACACACACACACACACACACACACACACACACACACACACACACGACCATGAGCACTATCACTCAGGGGATGGAGAAGTGGGTGAATGCTTTCAGTCTGGATGTGCCACCACTTCCAAGGCTTTGAGGGCTGACTGATCCATGTTGAAACGCACGTTTGAAACTTTGTTGCCGGATTCAAAAGAGGAGGCAATCTGGTGCATGGTCTCTCTGTGTGTGTGTGTGTGTGTGTGTGTGTGTGTGTAAGAGAGAGAGTCCGTGTGTGTGTGTGTGTGTTTGAAAGAGTGAGAGAGTGTGTGCATTACTGTGTGTGTGTGTGTGTGTGTGTGTGTGTGTGTGTAAGAGAGAGAGAGTCCGTGTGTGTGTGTGTGTGTGTTTGAAAGAGTGAGAGAGTGTGTGCATTACTGATTGAGTTGTGTATGTGTGTGTGTGAGTGTGTGTGTGTGTGTGTGTGTGTGTGTGTGTGTGTGTGTGTGTTTCTCATTCCAGAAATAGTTTTCATCACATCCCTGTAGCTCTATCAATCCATTCTTCTTGTCACAGTATTTATTTTTGGGGGGTGACGCTTTCATCTACACAAATAAAACAATTTCTAAATAAGTGATACAAATAGCATAAGTATGATAGATTCTGTCATTTGAAACATGACTAAATTTGTTTTCTACTATGTTTTTAGATAAATCCCCCCTAAAGTTTTCCTTCCCATAAGTTCTGTGCACTGAGGAGGAAGAGGATATGAGAAAGGGAAAGAAGGAGAGAGAGAGAGAGAGAGAGAGAGAGAGAGAGAGAGAGAGAGAGAGAGAGAGAGAGAGAGATGAGAGGGCAAAACAATGCAATAAAAATGATGTACGACATGTCAGTCTGCGAAAGGTGTGATACATCACTTTCCGGCCGATGTTCCTCAAAACTCCCCCTTAATGAACTACATGGTAGCGTGGTCTGCTCATACTCCACTTTAATAGATTTACAAATGAAAGAAGCCGATCCTCTTTCACTCTCAAACAGCATCCTATAATTTCATCCCCTTTCTCCAGTGCACACCATTAAAACTGCAGACGCTGCATGAGGTCACCATGTTCACAAGGCATCACAGCACCAAAAATAAGGCGACTTTTAGATAAAAAATAAACACATCCTGTACATACAGTATATCCTGCATCATATACCTAATCTCTACCCTAACAAGCCATCCTATAACATTAAAATGTATAGTCTGGCATCAATAGATAGACCAAACTCAATCGTGGGCGGAACTAGGCAGTTATCTTACAAACTGCATCTGCACGCAATAGGATAGTGCTATGACAAATCAGATGAACGAACAAGACGTATATCAATTCAAAAGACCATTGCCTCCACTGAAGCCCACCCAATGATTCTCTAAACACATAGAGCGTTGTGATTACGGAACACAAACAGTGTCCGACCAATCATATTCCCTTTGTCTTGCTACTAGACATACTGAGGAAATCTATTTGCCGCCGCTAGAGTAAGTCTACATTTCTAGGCTACCTAATTTCCATAAAAGATGGACAGTGACACAAAGACTGACAATCGTCTCAGTAGAATGTTCATGCAAAAATAAATAGGGCCTACTTTGAATGCAAGCCCATAACCAAGTTGAGCACACAAATCAATCCATATCATACTTGGAAGGAAGGAAGAATGTGTGAACTGTCAGTGAACAATGGTGTCTGTCATCGCTATGATGTGACATATTTAAGGGAGATCTAGGAAAATTCTTAAATGATGTAAAGTTGAATGGTATATCAGAGGAGCCTGAATCTCAATGCAGAACATGCTTCTGAGGGCTGATAGAGTGGAATTATGGAATTACGATGAGATAAAGTTAAATACGGTACGGAGTTTTCCTCACAAGTGACAAGTTTTGAGTGAAGCTTTGCCTCAGATCCCGTTGTCATGTTCAAATGAAGAACTATCAGACATATATCTGTGCTAATTGCCAAGAATTACTATGCGGACGGAGTACGGTGGAAATCTGAGATGGCCAGCTGAGTGGCAGACACACACACACACACACACACAGACAGAGAGAGAGACAGACACACATCCTGATGTGTCGCTTGCTTCTTAAGTGACAAGAGGAGACTGTCTGATGCAAATGAGGGAAAGAGCCAGATAAGAAATGTGTATTTTGACATTCAAATGGCAGCTTTTGTGACAGAGGTTGACCCATCCGACAGTGACATCGCTGGACACCCCAGACACCACCACCCCACCCCACCCCACCCTACCCCCCTTCACCCTCTAGCCTCTGTACAGACCACCCTGCGTTACCGTTTTTGAAGTCTCCCTTTAATAGCCAAACACTCTGAAATAGAGAAGCTATTTTTTCAAAAATTCAACTTGTACAATGAACTTGTTTCGTACCAAATTCATCATAAGCACATTTTACATGAATTTCAAGCAATTGTAGATATGTCATCCTGGCTAAAACCTGACCATACCTTAGTTGGGACTGAGAGCGAGGCTAGAGATCAGTGACTGACCTCCCATTTCCAGCGGCTTAACCAGTTTAAAGGGGGAAAAAATAGTGTTGTTGATTAAACAATTAAAAAAAAAAAAAACCTGATTAATGACAAAATTTTGCCATGATTAATCACCTTTAATCGCAACTCATTTCCACCGGTGAAAATTTGAATGCTAGGATAGGTTGCATCCTTATTTTTCCCTGGTAAGACACTGAAGCTTATTAGAAGGGTTTGTTCTTTTCAGATGGGGAAATTCACACATATCTACTATTCCCATTCCCCAAACATACAGTAACTTCTTGAACAAGATTCACAACATGGCCATATCAATATAATAAAGGTTGGGGGACAGAGATGCCACCTAGACTTGAAAGGAAAGTTTTGGGCAATGTTAGTCCACTTTGATGCATGTTTACTTCACCCTCCTCTGGTTTTGGGCATCGATGAGTCAGTGTTTGTAGTCTAACTTAGTCTAGCCATTTTCTAGCTGGAATTGAGCATAACGCAAGTCAGGAAAGTGGAAGCGTTACAGGATTAATCAGTTATGTCGTATCAATCACTTGAGTTAAGTGTTAATTTTGCCAAGAAAATACATCCATAGCCCTGTTATTCAAGGTTGCTGAATGCTGTAGGTACAAGTGCTGTAGGAACAAGAATGAGAAAATTTGATACAACAAAGACAGAATAGTCAGTCAACAGCAAAAACTAACTGAATGGGACAAAGAAACTCATTTTATGAGTAATTTCCCTATTGCCACTGAATGATCTGTTAATCAGTCTACAATGTATCACATTGTTTGGGTATGGTTTTCAAACACACAGCACTTGATGACCTCAAACAACAGGGATATGGAATGATTAACACTGGCCTGACATAGCCCGACCATAATACTGCTGTTCATCCGTATTCATGGTCTGGAGGTTCTTTAACCTGAGCGCGATTATGCTGCGGGGGGAGGGCATTCACTTCTGGTTTGAAACGATTGGACAGCTCGTCTAATCAGCTTCGCTTATTGGCCAGTAGACTCTCTACCGATGTAAACACGCCCCAGAGGACCTTTCCCAGACCATGGATACGGATGAACATTTGTATTATGGGCGGGCTATGTCAGGCTAGATTAACACTGGATTTCCCCTTTAAAATATGAAGGGCAACTGTAGCATTTAAATCTTTCCCAAGCTGTTTGGGAGCACACCAAAGACATCTTTCGTGTAAAGAACAGTTATAATTGCACTTGTTTACCTCCATAGTTTAAGTATTGACAGTAATGATGAAGTCTGCACTGGTTGTCTCCAACTTTATTGGGCTGGGGAGCCCTGAAGTAGTATAAGCAGACTGTTCCCCATTGGTTCATGCAGGCAAGTAATGAGCACAGCGGGGTTGAGCTGATATTATATACAGATCTGTAGAATTTTTCTCCACATAAGATGTTTATGTATAGTCTATATTTTATTCTATATTTTGAAGAAAACTTTTTTTGCAGCCATGGACCTCATTGTGGACCCAACTTTGAAAACCAATAATTTAAAGCCCTCCACTTTCTGGATATGAGGTTGTGAATGGCTCCTGCATTTTGGCTGATTCGGATATGGACTAAAATAATGGTCTCATCTTCCCACAGACCTGCCGATGAAATCTGGAATTTACTAGTGACGTGTCTGGATTTGCCCTGGTTAGATGTTGCCCAGAACATGTCAAATTCTGACTTCACTTCAAAAGAGGCTCCTCATTCTAATCCAAAACACAGAAGGTCACAGAAGGCCTTATTTACTCAGCAATCTGTGCATTCTATTAGCTTGAAATAGAAGTTCTATTTTTCCACACGTGCTGCAGGTGTTATTATGTGGTCTTGATAGATTTAAAAGGAGAGCTTGCCACCATTTCTGGCGTGAATACACAGATGCCATTTTATACATGAATGAGGCCTTAGGCTGCATTTAGACTTAATACATATTTCACCCCAAGAAAAGCCGAAACTGATTGTGTGCGTCATGCTGCTAGGACATGATAAGGTTTGGCTAAACAGCTAGCTCCCTTTTTTAGCTATGACTGGCAGCTGAAAAAAAAACAGTTGTTAGAAATGATAAGCAACCTCAATAGTGAACTATTTTTTTCACTTTGAGTGCCTCTCATTTTTAGGTGTTTTATTGCTTCTTTTTCCACTTCTGCCTCACTCATATTGAACGCGAGGTCAACGGCCATGTCGCATTTACATCGTTCCAGGAAAACAATCGACTCAGACAGCCTGGAGGTGAAAACCACGCATCAGTTTGAATGGCTCCTTTCTCTTACTCTTACAGGCAACTCCAGACTCCTATATTCTCTTACAGGCAGCTCCAGACTCCCATATGACACGCAGTCAAGAACTGTCACCTGTCCTATTTCCAGCAACTGCAAACACCTACAGTACAGTGACACAACTGACTTGACTTATTTCAAAAAAATAAATAAAAAATCCTGGTGAAAACAGCACGCCTCAAGCAATATATGTGCGTCTGGAGGAAGGCTTTAAAATGGCCTGCAGTCAGGAAGTGCAGGAAACTGCATGTGTAAGGCATATGCGGGGGGAAATGTCCAATAATACTGTATGATCAGCTTCCTCTCCCTGAGGGAAGTGTGATCACTGAGAGTGCGGATGAGAACATGACCTTCTCATGAACCTATCTTGAAATTGTCCTGCCATGATATAATGCAATAACATTGAAAGAATCTCCAGATGAAATACATGTAGATAGATAGATAGATAGATAGATAGATAGATAGATAGATAGATAGATAGATAGATAGATAGATGTGAAATGTAAATTCTTGTGTGTGTGTGTGTGTGTGTGTGTGTGTGTGTGTGTGTGTGTGTGTGTGTGTGTATGTGTGTGCGTGTATGTGTGTGGTCTGAAATATTATTTAGAGTGCATCAATAGGTAGATAATAGTAATGATCAGTCATTTGCAAATCTCATCACATTCATATGAATGCTGTATTAAACTCTAGTCTCCACCATGTAACACCAGAGATAAAATCCCTGTCAGTTTGGAGGGAGCGGAGCGCAGCTTCGTAAATAGTCCCGAGACTACACAGTTTCTGCTTTTATGGCCACTAAATGGCCTTGTTTTATCTTGGGGGGAGAAAGTAATGGCTATTTAATTGGCTGGGTAAACATCCAGAGAGATGTGATGTGAAGTGGTGTGTGCCTTCCTTCCCCGAGCGCTGGGGGTCCTTTTCAACTCGCCTGGCTGACTGATTGCCTTGCTGTCGTGTCGCCACATCGCCGCCTGAAAGAAAAACCCGACAATTAACGGCGGATCAGGGGTGACTCTCCTCGTGCTCAAATTGTTTATTAATCAGGCGACACGCTGCTTGACAGCGAGCGGCATGTGAATGGAAAATCACGTCAGATTTGTCATTCGGCTGCTTGCCCACCACCCCTCCACCCCCACCCTCACCCCATCCACCTCCAGCCCTCCCTGCCAGCGCATTCGCTGCCCCTCTCCCGCCTCTCCCCCCCTCCTGTCTGGCCTGCCTCACCTTCACCTGCCTAGTCTGGGGCCCACGGAGGCCACCGGTGCATTGATGATTAGATTTGTTGGTTGGAAAACATTTATAATTAGAGCCGCCACGGGTCGCTGCGTTCAAGAGAGGGGGTTACCGTGTTGACGGGACTCGGCTCAAAGGTTTGTTAATGATTGGCCCAAAAGTCAGGGAATGACAAGATTGGACATATTGTGCGCATAAACACAGGAGCAAAAGTATTGCAAACATTCATACGAATATTTATGGTTTTGACAAGGTCTGGGTTTTGTCTTTGACTGTTGCTGAAGTGCTGGGCTGGATTAGTGCTTGGAACAGGTTAATAAGAAGTGTTATTTTCCTTTTAGACATACATTTGTTACATTTTTTACATTAATTGTAGCATTTAGGAGATTTGATGTATAAAACTGAAAACTGAAAATTATAGCCTATTACTTACAAATACAAGATTCACAGTAAAACACTATGTCGACTAAGAGTTTACAGTGCTATGTTGTATTGCTTCTAACTATCTTCAAATCATCACTTATTTACAAAGAGCTTTCCAGACCAATACAAGATAGTGCAATGTGTACAAAGGCTTTTGCAGAACTGTGCAAGTTAGGAGCTGAAGTGATTTTGTTAATCTGACGTGTTGTGCGTTAGACTGGCAGGATGACAGCTTTGTGTGGGCCCAATCATGGTGTGCGGAGAGAAACAGAACAAGAGAACAATTGTGACAGCATGCAGCCACAATCTTGCACTGAACCACCAGATCAGCACTTACAGTCTAAGGCAAAGATACTATCCTGAAGGTCAAAACACGACAGTCAGAAACAAACCCGTGTTGCATCATTATTTGCAATTCAAACTAAAACACGACCAAAAGCTGTGTGCCGCCTCGTCTGAATATGCTACATATTCAATAACCGTGACTGAAAACATACAACTATAGAATTATTCTGCATATTACAACAGCACAATATGAATTTTTTACTAGTGTGATGGATAAAGACCAAGAGAAAGACAGACAGAGTAAGAGAGAAAAACAGTCAGTGTGTGTGTGTGTGTGTGTGTGTGTGTGTGTGTGTGTGAGAGAGAGAGAGAGAGAGAGAGAGAGAGAGAGAGAGAGAGAGAGAGAGAGAGAGAGAGAGAGGTCGTCAATGAAATGTTAAGTCAAAAGAAGATGAGAGTTGCTGAGGCAGAGAATGTTGATAAAGTGTAGGTAACATTAGGCACAAGCAACACAAACTTTCTGTGTTTCTGTTTCTCAGTAGATTTCAGTACCTCTACTTACAGATTTATGAAGAGACACAATCAACATAATACTCATCTGTATTTAAATATACGCCTTGAAATCATTTGTTTTTCCAAGGAGTTTTCTAATTACTGAAGGTGAATGAAAAACGCTTATGCCATATTCTGATAAGCGTAATAAACATCTAATTTAAGTAGATGCCAGAGTCATGCCAGATGTCAGTGCAACAAATTGTAATGACAAAGGAATCATTAAAAATAATAATTTTGCCATATTGAGGGCAGAAATTAATTTTGTACATGAATAAATAATCATTGTATGCTATCAATTTAATGCTTCTAATGCATCCTCCATACGTAACCCAATCAAATACACATACTGAAGAGCTTGTTGTCATAGCGGTTTAGGCAGCTTCTTTTCACTCTAAATTCACTCAGTTCAATAAATGAACAAAGTTCCTTTAGAGAAAATAACATCTCTCCACAATAAATATGTTTGACAAACATCAACAGACAAAAAAAAAAAAAAACAATCATGCCAGCTGGATGTGAATAATGGACATCGCTGGCATTGTCAAACCCTCGCCACTGCACAACCAGATGTGTGAGTGTGTGAGTGTGTGTGTGTGTGAGTGTGTGTGTGTGTGTGCAACAGCTCTGGTGGCTGTCCAACATAACCTCCTACCCATTTTGAGTTGCAGCCAAACACCCTGGCAAAGAGGCCAAGAGTGACACCTAGTGTCAGGCTAGACCCCTGCAGCCTTACATGAGACCCTTGAGATATCACCATGATGTTATCACTGTCAGTCTCTGGTCTGGAAAGATGGTGTGTGTGTGTGTGTCAGAGAGAGAGAGAGAGAGAGAGAGAGAGAGAGAGAGAGAGAGAGAGAGAGAGAGAGAGAGAGAGAGAGAGAGAGAGAGAGAGAGAGAGAGAGAGAGAGACTCCAAGTGCGTTAGAGAAAGTATGAGAACTCATAGACTCTGACCATTTTTTGGTCCATGAAATCTATTTGATCTCTGTACATCTCCACAACTTTGTGCAGTTATATTGTCCTGTA
>JAODXP020000013.1:5057784-5102784 GCA_027497455.2 Sardinella longiceps | reverse complement strand
AACTGGTGCCTCCCTGCACACTCCTCATTGGTAATAAGCATTCCTACGTGGAGATCTGCACAGAAACTAAAGCCTTAATGGGTTTAGTTCGCTTTCCTCCATAATAAGCCAATGTTTCATTTTGATACTTGGAATTACATTTCTCATGCTAATAGCCACTTATTGCTAAGCTACATCTGCTAGCACGTCTCCGTGGTGACGTTAAGTGAGCGGGCAGGTGTGGGGTTGTACCTGGGGAGTAATGGTTATTGGGAGCAATCAGATTTTGATTAACGTGCTTACCCGGTGAAGGGAACAGAAGAGAGACACCTCTGGATTTTGCTTGGATTCTGCCCAATTCTATTAAAGAGTCGGCACCAAAACAAAATCGAAAAAACAAAAAACATTCATTTCAAAACAAAACAGGCCCATATCAAGTGTAGGCCTACTCAATTCTTCGCAACATTTTTTATCTGTGGCCATTCACATGATTGGGGCCAGTTTGTATCCCTGACCTTCAGATGTGAATAATCAAAATGCTTCCCCTTAAGAGACCTTTGGATGTAAACAGAAAATACTGCTCTAATTGGAAGGGGAGTCTGGGTATAGAATCCTTAGTGAGAGGGCAAGGTAACGATTGATATATTGATTAACTGATTGATCGATCATCGCAGATGCAAAGGCTATTAACTACCTCCTCAGCACTTCTAGTTTTCTTTCAGAAAATCTTATACACACTGTGGAGAACTAAACAAAACCATTGATAGTTAATTGATTTGGTGCCATTGTTTGCTCCTTAATTGGCAGTTGGTTAATTATTACCACCACCAAGGAGGTTATGTTTTCAGTCGCGTTGGTTTGTCTGTTTGTCAGCAGGATAAGTCAAAAAGTT
This sequence comes from Sardinella longiceps, assembly GCA_027497455.2. Taxonomy (NCBI): domain Eukaryota; kingdom Metazoa; phylum Chordata; class Actinopteri; order Clupeiformes; family Clupeidae; genus Sardinella; species Sardinella longiceps. The sequence goes on along the minus strand of JAODXP020000013.1, from coordinate 5,101,913 downwards.
ATGAACGGATTTTGATGAAATTTTGTGGAGTTGTTGGAAATGGCACAAGGAACAAGTAATTACATTTTGGTGGTGATCCGGATCAGGATGGCCTTGGCCGAGGTTTGCACTCTCTGAGTGCTTCTAGTGTACAATATTTGTAAATGAACAACTTTCATTTTCCAAACAGTGATTGCTTTTCTCACTGGATACACATAATATTTATCTGAATTCAACCTTAAAAGTACCTTAAATGCGTCTAAAGTGAGTCCGTAGATCTAATTTTGTCTGTCTATGGTGCTTATATCTCCACCAGCAGAATCTCCAGCAGAGTAAACCAACCGCATCTCTTTAGGCAGAAACAAAAGAGGGCCATCTGTACACAGTCAAGACTGCTTGGGACCAAATATTAAGGCTGCTTATCTTTACATCAGGATCCTTGGAATCTGGGCCTCTCCTGGAAACTTCCACCATCATTTAGCAACGGTGACTCTCCCTCACTCTGCACCAAGGAGGTGGCCAGATGGCTCCCAGCAGGACTCTGTCACAAACAAGCAGGGTAAAATGGCTGAGAAGAGAGAGTATCGTCAGCTTACAAAGCCCTCACTTGCCCCAAGCCACTCATTTTAATCCGAACAGAGACACTGCAAGATGAAACATATCTGGTGCCGCAAGGTATTAGTGGGTTTTTAAATAGATTTAAAGAAATGCTCATCTGCAGAGAATTCGCAGCTTTAGAGGAGCTATTACTGGAGATGTCCTGGGTATTGGATGACCAGGAGGTGTTCATTAAAATGGGAAAAAAAATTAGATGTCAATCTCTAGCCTGGTCACAACCGGCAACTGGTCTATAGGCTTCTCTTCACACAAGGTTCTGGGATTCTGGTTATTGATAAATGTTTGCTTGCTGGAGATGTTTAAATGAAAAAAGAATGGATCAGCCATTGACTGATCGCCTATCGTATTATAATGCTGCATTCTTAAAATGCACTGATTGGCCAGGCTGGGATACATCCTACATGAACAAGGCCAATGGCTGGAATCGTAGACGGAGTACTGAAGGGAGATTAGAATCAAGCGGAATTACATAGGAAGGCAATGGCCAGCCTAGTCAATCTCTATAAAGGCTTGAAACCTAAAATAAATAGGTATCCAATATTACCCCTACATGAGTGAGTGCATCTAAATTTGCAGTAAAATGGGGATGTGGGCTTTCTCAGGTATCACAATTTGTTGTTCACCTCCATTAGGCTATATGGAAGAACTGTCATAGAAAATAAAAAAAACATATTTCAAATAGAGCTCTCTGATTTACTGCTTTGGTTTGTTTATTTATTTATTTACTGTTCTTGTTAAGAAAAAGCACTCTCATTATGCCACAAAAGTTTGTACCCTGATGGATGAATGATGGGTTACATTTGCCTTATCCAATATTGAACATCAAATCCACAATTTAGCCAAACATAATTGTATCACTGTCCATGCGGAAATGAATAAACTCAGTAAACGTTTATTGTATGCACACAGAAAGAAGGACGATGCACTCATCAGTGGTCCTACTAAGTAATGTCGCACCACAACATCTGTGTTATACTGACATCTTGTGGTCGAGCAAAAGAATAACTTTTACTTGAGACCTCAATATTTGTATTTTAAAAAATATTTGTATTTTTTTTTTTCAATCAGCATTAAAGAATTAAAGTTCAGAAACACACTCATGACTTTGAAACTCAATTGTTCTGCATATAATTTCTCACATTAAATACAAAGGCTCTTACTGAAATTATCTGACAAAATAACTCCAGTAAATTAAATATTATTCAGTATCATTATCATTATCATTATCATTTGAAACAACAAATTCATTACTTTCAGGTTCAATATAAAGCTATTCAAAAGAGTAACACCTGAACAGTACACCCAGCCATCTATAGTGCTTGTCAACCATGACTACATCGCCTCCTTGATCAAACTTGTAATTGCATACAAAATCTACTGATCAAGGGACCCACCCTCTACAGAATAAAGTGGTCACTCTTAGGCTTGTCAATTGAGACAGAATTGTATTGTCACGTTTCTCACTCTGGAACCCTCCCTGAAGGTCTGAAGCCTAGGCACTGACATGTACAACTAAAAAAGACTGAACTTCCTCACCATGTTGCCATGGAAACTTTCCACCTCACTCCAGTGCACACTGAATAAAATACGCTGGAAGAATGAGAAACCTCAAATCAGCTTATTTCAACTGAGAAAACATTCTGTGCATGTACCGCCATCCATTTTTCTTCTCCTTTTTTGGTGCCACTGTAATGCTATTTCTTGAATAGGAGGATGGATGTTGGGGTCCTCTTTAACAAGATCAATTTTACATGATCATGGGTTGCTGAATATCTTACACCTCATTGAGAGTTTCATTGCCTGTCTGTATCTGAATATCAACAGGCACACATTCCTCAGGTCAATAATCAAACTCAATCTCTTTTTACAATATTAGAACATAGGGATAGTCAGTTTTTTTTTTTTTCAAAGCCTGCCCTTTAAAACAGAGTCGTCTTAAACCGGACCCTAATGTCCACATATCAAATAATGCCTCACTAAGAATAATCTCGGTAAGGTTCCAATATTAGTGGGCTGATCGACATTATTGATGTGACACAGATCACGCATTTAATCTGGTTTTTATGGATGAGAAAAACAAACAAACAAACAAACATAGAATTGCCAATCACACAGGTGATATAATGCCATTATGCCACCAAATGGAACATTTTCTATAGGTTATTTTATAGCTGTAATGAAAGGCCCTGAATGGTAACAGGCAGAGCCACAGAAATAGACTCTTGGACTGTTTCTCAAAATCAAGGAATGACGCTTGGCCAGGCTCAATGGTTGTTTGCTACATCATTGAACGCCGCCAAATAATTGTTCCAAAGTCAGGGATCCTCCAAATGGAGTGTTCCTTATTTACAATGTTCAAGGATGCAGTGGATATATCCTTGATGTTGAAGAAATACCCACAATCCATACATATATACACAGGTTGGTAGATTTCAAAATGGCAGCGGCATCATACACCACAGCAGAACACTTCAAATGATAGAAGGGTTTGCGACTCGCAAGGAGATTTTTTTTTTCATTGCAAGTAGCAGTTAGTGCCTGAACATATGTAAATGGTAAATGGACTGCCATTATGTAGCTTTTTTTTTTTTACTCCTACAAGCATTCAAATCACTTTAGAATCTCTGCCTCACATTCACCCATTCCCAAACACATTCACACTCCAGTAACAGAGGCTGCCATGCAAGGCACGAAACTGCTAACCAGGAGCAATTTGAGGTTCAGCATCTTGCGCAAAGACACTTTGATGAGCAGGGGCGCTGCTAGAAATTTTGGGCCCTCAAATATTGATCTTAATATTAAAATTTTCTCTGGGCCCTTAAAATCATCCTAACTTTCCCCCCCTGGTAGCGGCGCCCCTGTTGATGGGGCTCAATGGGTTTTTTTGCCAACGGCATCTTCCAGGCAGCACAGCCTAAAAGGCACTACCCTACCCTATTCCTAACCCTAACCCCTCAACCCTTACCCGAACCCTAAACTGAGTGGAGTAGTGCCTTGAAGGCAGCGCTGCCTGGAAGGCACCGTTGAGGGCAAAAAATTCCAAAGACCGTTGATGGGATTGGGTGGAGTGGGGTTTGAACCACCCTCCAGTTATCGAACACCACCTGTGCCACCGCCATGTAGGTTTACTCTACTCATAGTTTTACCCTTCATGTGTTTACCTTTGGGGGACCAGGCAGTGACTGTCTCCCTGTAGAGATACAACAAAGATCAATTGATTAAAGGAGAGCTCCGGAATAAGTTTAAGCATAGCCCTTTTGCACAAGCCTTCAAACAGCACTAGGTTTTGCATGGAATGACACAATCTTGATCAAATAATCTGAGTCTCTATTGATTCGGTGTAAAGCGCCTATTCGCTTCTGTGTTCAAGCTGCTCCAAATGATTTTGTTCCACTCGCTAACTAGTGCATTTAGCAGCCTCGTTCAACAGGGCTAGGCTTGCAATCACTCCGGAGCACCACTTTAATCCCCATCTAGGTGTAGACACACCCATCAACTGTTAGGGTTGTATGTGGATTGGCACCTTTTGTTTCTTCTTTAAAATGCCTGCTTTCACAGATTTGAAAAAACCATGAACACTAACCATGATGTTTTGTCTAGTAGTTTAATAGTTGCATATTGTGATCCTGATCCCATTGTACTTCTGATGATTACATACTGTATACAGGGATGTTAGAGTAGAACAGACCATCCATTAAAGACAGCTTCTCTAACGTATCTCAGCTATTCTATATTTCCCCTATAGAGTCCTACTGCTCCTATAATGACTGTGATATGCTCCTTTCCTTGGCAACTGAACTAGAGAGGTAATCAGAGAAACATGATGAAGTATCTCCATCTGATCTGATTCCAGAATAGTACCTCTCTCAGCAAAACAAATGAGCAATTGGTTGATTATGCTGATGAAAATGTAGGCTACTGTACCTCTGAATGAGCTTTGTGTTATAAAAAAGTAACACTTAGGGACAAATATACTTCATTGAGTGACGTTAGGTGAAGCAACTTTAAGATGGAGTAGCCTATTCTTCAGGGGAAACAAAGCTGTAGTACAAAGCTAATTAAACTGAAGTAGGCTATAATTTTGTGTCACATATTAGGTTGATGAATCATTCAGGGTATCATGTTGCAGTGGTATTTGTTGACAACAGTCAACAGACAACAGTTTTATTGCTTAGCATTCCTGCTAGTGTGAAGTGACTATACAGCACAGCTGTGAGAATCAGTTGTACCATTGCTTCTACCCTGGAGGGTCCATGTATTGCCCTCCCCTAGTACTACCATTGTCTCAGCATGGTCACTGCTATTTCCATAGAGCCACGGAGGGGACAAAAGTCATGAATGGAAAAGCCTTTACATAAACACAACGAATAAAATGAAATTCTATTACATGACTACCTTTAAGTTTAAAAATGAAATTTTAAATGGCACATAATCCAGTGGGAATATTAGTTTCAACCGGCCCCTCCCACCCTGAGTGTGCCACGGCATTTTGGACACAAAGAGTCTTTCCGATCAGTGTTATGCTAATGGATGGCAAAATATTGAAAACATTTCTTACTCCCATTCTAAACCTAAGCAGAAACAGATTGCAGGCCTATTCAATGAGACTCTTTTTGTTTTCTTAATAGTATCTTCTCAACCAAGCAGCACAAGGGAGGAGGGTAAAACGAGCAGAGAGCTTGGCATTTGACGAGCATTTCAAACATCCATTTGAAATCCTAATGGTCGTTCGAATTGACCAATAGCAGTCTCCGACTACCATTCGCTTGTACTCAGTAACTGAATATGGGTGGTCTTTCACCAGCTCAATGCCCGCCTACCGGTGTAGGGTTAGGTTGCGTATAGCTTGCAGTTTCAGTTTGTTTTATTCACCATTTTGAGTAGCAGAAGGTAAAAATTCAACAAATTCCTCCTCTATAATAGAATTGCATTTTAGTATTTATCTTAGAAGAACGGTTAGAATTTGGTGATTATTTTTGCGCTATTTTATATTGTCCCTCGTGTCGCAGAACTGGACGGTGTTGGCTTTTTATCTTTCTGATTTTCTTCTGTGCTCTTTTACATTTGTAACCTCTACAGTATTCCAGCAAAATGTCCAGACCCGTGAGGTATGTGCGTTTCAGATGTCCTCCATTCTCATTGCACTGCATGCATGCATACTGGGTCTCTCATAGACTGACGCATGCTCTAGACATGTCGAGCATTTAGCTAGAATTTGCCTGTTTTAAAGAGAATGGGGCACATTAGTGCTCTTCGTCAGATAGCATTAGCTAGCTTCAAACCTTGCATTGCGCATAGAAGGTGATTGCTGGTTAGATATCTTTTTTTGCGCGCGCTTCAAGTGTGCAGTGAGATGGTGAGCAGATTCGCGAGCCATCTCCAGCATCATCTGTGCGCAGAACGCATGCTGTATTTTCTGTAACGAAACATGTTATCTACCTTTAGATGAAGGTAGAATGATGGCAAACTAGACAGAAAACATGGCCACCCATTCATCCGTGCTAGGTTCGACAAGACTAATAACCTGCGCTGGACTTGGTCATTGCCATGTTGATGTTATGTCTCCAACTCTTGCATGTTACTAACTTCGCCATGTTGGGTGCATGAAGTCAGAGCAAACATACCTATTTGTTGTCTCATAAAGTAACATTACATATGAACAGTGGTCAACTGTAGCCTGTTAGGTTTGGTTGAAAACGCATAAGAAGAAAGGAGCCGCCGCTCATTTCCACGCTGATAGTGGGGAATTAGCCTTGCTGGAATGATGTCAGAGGGGGCGGGTCAGAGCAGCAAGTCACCACACCTCCAGCATTGGAGGATGTGGATGGGGAGTCTTTCTGTCGAATCTGAAGTGAAATTTCTTTCAAATTCTAGTCACTGTCTTGCAACATAAACTAAAAACGGTAACATGGTATCTCCCATGATATGCCTCAGAGATTACAAAGTGTCGAAACGCATTGTCTTAGTTTGTTACTATCCCTTGCTACAGTGTTTCAGGTCAGGCGAATTCCTTATGATCGAAAACGTTATAAGCGCCCTACTTGCGAAAATGCAATTAGGCATATTGTGGCAAGTTATCTTTGATAATTGGGTCACTTTTCGTGGTGCTCTTGTATATTTTATGAACCATTTGTTGCTAGGAGTAAAGACATTTGAGATGTTTCTCTTTACCTTTTGGTAACCAAAATCCACGTCGTTGTCCTTCCCCGCCCCTCCCCCTTTACTTCCAGTAGATTCACATAACTTTGACCAGAACTATGGCATGGCAAAATATAGATATCCATGTAACTACTCATAGAATTTTGGATTAATGAACGTGTAGAAGTGTATTATTTTAACACTTGGAGCCAATGCATTTTTTCTCTGAGGGCATTTTAACTTCTTTTAAGGCAATTGTAGTGATGTGTGTCAAAGTTAACAGATTACTTTCCCTGGTTATCTGCAGCACAACATTGTGCTCTGACTTGAAGTGGACAAAGTAACTTGTGTTATGATTTGTTTTGTTTTTGACTCCTGACATACCTTTCATCTCCTATACCATTCATTGGCGAACCAAAAACATTAGTTTCCAACAGTTGATATTGATAGGTATTTGTTATTTGTCCCTAATGGCGATTAATACTCTTATACAAGCAATTCCCTCAGCCTCAATCTAAGGCTATTATAAAATACAGGTCTCTCATATTCACAGTAATTTGTGCCGCTCATGCAACTGAGGGAAAGAATAGTTAGAAAAGCCATCTATGGGGCTCTCACACTTTTTGACACAAGCAATTATTGCAAAATACATTATTTTAATGTATTAATCATACGCTATATTGGAGGAAGTATCTCTGGTGACATTGGTGGTTAACTTTGAAATATGCAGTTAGACCTTGAAAAAAAATTGTACTGTTTATTTGAACACTCAGTTAAAATACTGACTACAGTGAAAGAATCACATAATAATTACAGTACCGGTATATTAATTGTGTTCTGTTGTGTCACAAATATGATGAGATTGCATTACCTAACCAGTGCAATTTCCCACACCAAGTGATGGGATTTGTCCAGGACTACCAATTGAACCACTATGGAGGATAACCTTTTTTGCTGAATTGAATTCATTGAAATGAATTAGGAGCTGCTTTCAAGTTTTTCAAATGACAAGGAAGCCCTTATTTGATATTGTGGTGTTCATACTTTTTAAAAAGGGCAAATTATTCACATACTTAACTTGTGCCTGTCTGTCATCTATAGAATGTTATTACAGAGACAAAAGATGGGATTTAAATCTCTCTGTTCCTTTGACATGTTTTATTGTAAGCTTATATTTCCAGAAAAGAGGATGTGGACAAGCTTTTAAAACATGTCCTTTCATCACAGCAGTGATATGTGCTCAAACATTTCTCTGGTTGCTCTTTTTTTAATCTGATGAACTACACCTATAAGATCACCATGTCTTGATCCATAGCCAAACCTCAACTGTTCTCCGGTCTGTTTGTAATGTCACTATTCATGTACCCCACAGGAACAAGAAAGTAGTGAATTACTCACAGTTCAACGAATCAGACGATGCAGGTGAGAAGAGTTAACACAAATTAACTCCAAATGAACCATTCTCCAAGTGTATGCTGTTAAAAAAAATGAAAAACACCTATAATCTGCCATTAGCAGTAATTATAAATTCTTGTTGCTATGTCATCATACCAAACCCAAGTTGATACCATAGTAATACAGAAAACATTAACAATCTGACATAATTCCTAGTTGGCTTGGTGAAGGATTGACTATTAAGGTCTACTTAGGTCACTGCAATAGACACACGAGTGGCGAATTCAACGAGCGTAACGTTTTGTAACGTAACGTAACAGTTCCCATTCATCCCTATGGGTGACGTAGTAAACGTTTTGTAACGTTACATCGTCTTGAAAACGCCAATGGTGTATGCATATGGTTAGGTTCCTGTGATGATGGTGTTTAGAGACAAGGGCATGATGCTGAGGATTTCACAAGTACATTATGTGTAAATACAAGATTAAAGGTGCACCAAGCAGTGCTTTTCACATCATTCATTTTTATCAGTCAAATTAATTTGTTTTCAGTCCTCTGATGGGTCTTGGACAATTATATTAATTTGTGATGTTTATATCTGCTGTTTCTTTCTCTATTTTACAAGACCATGACAACTGTGATATTTTCCAAACTAAAAATAAATGCATACAGCTATTTCAGTCTAAATTACAAAGATTTATCATGTTTTATTTTAAAATGTGTAAAAGTTGGAAGTTTTCTCATGGTAAGACATGCTATGAGATCAAATTAACAGTAACAGCAATAACAGTGGGGATGATATACTGTAGGTATTCCCACTAATTTATCATTGCTATAGGTAAGCATGCCACCTTCATGCAAGTTACTAGACTGGTGCGCCTGCTTGTATTTAATCTGACAACCACCCAGATACCTTTCTGGGTGTGTGCAGGCTACAAAGTGAGATTAGGAAATTGCCAAAGCATCTCTCTTGTTATAAGTTGTTTTGTTTCATGATTGAGAACTGAATGAACTTGATTGATTTGTTCCATGTTTTTCAGATGAGGACTATGGCAGAGGTGCGGACAAACCCAGAAAGATTCGGGAGGTGAAACGCAAGCCATCCAAGAACTCCCAGGATGAGAGGTATGACCATCTATCTATCCATCTATCTATGTATCTATCAGCCTTGTTTTCAAGAGGATAAAACATTACAAAACGTCTTATACGTCACCATAGGGATGAATGGGAACAGTAGAAAGGCGCTTCAGAACTGTACAGCTGTTTTTCCCTTCTGATCTTTAAACTGGATCTGAAAAAGATCCAGGACCTTGTAAGCTTAATGCATCACAACCAGCGCCAAAGCCCACAGACTGATGTGTATTTCTACTACTCTTCAGACTGCCAGCAAATCCCCCTAGTCTAGATCGGTCTGCTCAAAGATGCCATGTCATGCTGTGTGCTGTTTTATGCAGTCTCATCATTTCCATTGCAGTGTTGCGCTATCTGAATGAAAAATGTGCTAAATAAATACTTATACTGTACTTACAAAAGAGGTCAAACAAATCCTGGCTCATGCAGTACAGTAAAATATTTTTGGACTTTATAAGATATTCTTTTAACTCTTCACTAAAGTACTGATCTCTCTCGCTCTTGCTCTTTCTCTCTCTCTATCTCGTTCTCTCGCTCTGTCTCTCTCTCTCCGCTCCCCTCCCTTCCCCCTCTCTGTATGCTTTTAAAACCAGTGAGGACTCCGATGACAAACACTCCAAATCCAAAAATGACTCAGCAGGTGAGTCTTTATCCGTTAATGTTACTTACTATAATGTCCTTTATATAATATCTGTCTTTATGAACAGCATGTTAGAATTAGTATTACAGTGCACACTGTGAGTTGCATGCATTGGTCAGCAGAGAGCACCAAAGCATTAGGTTCAATCTGTTTCTGAGTGTATTGCCCTCTACTGACCACAGAACTGTGCAAGCAGAATGTCTGCCTTCACACCCGAGCCACGTGGATTTCAACCATCTTCAGTTATCTGATGCTTGAACTAAACATAACTGTAAATTTGGAATAATAGTGTTTTTTAATAATGTGAGTAAAATGTTGGTTTTGTACAGATTTTTTTTTTTTTTTTTTTTTGTGGACTTCTGCCAACGGTGCACCATAATGTGATCAAGAGAAATCAATAAATAAATACCGTAAGCAAATAAATAAATAAATCTGTTTCTTAGATGACTTTGGAAGTGATGAAGATAACGACTTTGGAGAAGAAGAGGATGGGGGCAGTGATTATGGCTCTAAACGAGGAAAGAAGGCACCGAAGAGGGGGAAGGTGGAGAAACCCAGCAAGCGGTCGGTGAAGAGGAAACGAGCAGCAGGTAGGAGCCGTAGCAGAAACAAAAACCTACCTGACTTTGCCCCTGTTGTTGTTACCAATATCACTGTTGTTTTCAGGGTAGGGGGTCATTGTTGTTATGTCATGTTTAAGTACAGTAAGGGAAACGTTCTGTGAGGCGGTCATTATCGTGGAATATCTCCCAACAGAGTGATGTAGTGCAGCCCGACACGAAGTGTCCCGCTTATTATTCGGCTGCCTACTGTAGATATTATTAACATGCAATGAAGCATTGTTTATCACTGCTTTAATGGTCACTTTAATGGTTAAGATGGATCCGCGGAAAATAAGTAGTCCGTTAACTTACAGGTTCGCTGATTGGTTAAGGCAACGTTCTGTTTCTCTTGCTTGACAGCGGTCTGTTATATTAGCAACGACCCGTTATTAAGAAATATCAGACCGATGGAAAGTTTAACACATACAGACATCATAAAATCTGTGGCCATTAGCCATATTAGATTTTACATCATTATGACATTGACAGCAAGTTCTCAGAGCACACTACAGACTATATTGCAGTACACTGATAGAAGTGTGCAATTTGAGACACAGCATGGTCAGTCAAATTATGAAGACATTGCGAAACTGTGAGAAAGATCATGGCAGAAACTTCAGTCTGATTCTACACACATTCCAGCTACCCTGCAGGAACAAAGAATACTGATGGCCTTATCATCCTAGCCTGATGCATGTCTTGACACATGTGTGGGAATGGCTGTTTAGAGACAAGTGATAAAGACAGTCATGAAGAGATGATCTAGGAAGATTTATGTATTAACCATAGGCACATACGGTACTCGCACACGCGCTCCTATTGCTATTGCCCCCACCCTCCCACCACACACACTCACAAAACATTGGCAAGGTTTTGCTCACATTCTTAGCATGCATAACGTTCACAGCCCACTGATGCAAAACTGGTGGAACTTGAAGACTATCAGAAGAGAATGACCCCTACAATATCTTATGACCTTCATAACACTGACACAAAAGGCAATAACCTTATCTTATAAGCAACATTTCAGACATTTTTTTGATAATTAAGAAGTTTTGTTAAGGCCCTTTTGGATGTTCAGTTGAAAAGGTGCTTCTCCCAACTAGCATCAGACGTTTACCAGAAGCCAAGCATTGACTGCGGTCCCCTAATTGTGTTCTTGCCTCCAGATGACAGTGACGATGACCGGGAGGTCAACCGAAAGGTACGTCAGGTGCGGCAGGCCGCGTCCAAAGCCGTGTCGAAACAGAGAGAGATGATCCTAAGCGGTGGCGGCAGTGAGGATGAGGAGAAGGAAGAGGAAGAACAAGCCTTAGTGGACCGTAAGTTCCACCTACTTGGAATCCTCACAAGAACATAGATACCATTGGCTTACGTTCAGAGACGTCGTTTCTATTAATAGTTTTAGACCAGACGTAATCAACAGGAGCCGGTGACCCCGAAGGCATCCACAAAATTACCACTTATAAATTTGGAAATACCAAAGAAACAAATATTTCTTTACATTACATTAAGCCTAATATTTGGACTTTGGTTTGGATTTTAGACTAATAAGATTACTTTAGACTACTAATTATTACTTTAGATAGGTTGTAGAGTCATCTAAGATGAGGAGGTCTTGGTCTGTAAAACACTGAATGCCTGTGTCTTAGACCGTGAATATTCACACATGACTGTTTCCTTTTAAACACTTGAGTCCACTGTTTAGCTCTTTGAAGTCTTTAAAACCTTTAATCCATTAATCCCATAAACACCATTTCCTCCTCTAGAAGAGTCAGGCAGTGATGAAGACTTCATGGTGGAGGATGACGATGACAGTGACTACGGCCGGTCAAAGAAGAAGGGGAAGGGGAAGGTGGTCGGAGGTGGCCGGAGAGGCAGGCCAGAGAGGAAGGACAAGAAATCCCCCAAACCTAGACTAAAGGCTACAGGTACAGTATGAGCAAATGCATGACACACACACACACACACACACACACACACACAATGCTGTGGATGCCAGCAGTACTTGTTCCTAAATTGATGTCTGAAAATAATCAGTGGTATGTAGTGAAAACAAAAAGGGAACTTCAGGACAAAACAACAAATTCAGCAAATCTAGCTTCCTAGTCAGTTGTGAATAAGCTTTGAACATGGTTGTGGAAAGGTCATTGCAAAGAATTATGGAAAGGCCTTAGCAAAGCAGCCATTGAGTGGAAAAAAACTACAGTGGAAGTCGTTAGTTGATTTAAAGGGGAAAAAATTCTCTTCTATGAGTTAGCCTGCCAATTGCCTTCCTACGTAATTCTTGATTCTCATTTCCCTGTAGTACCCTGTCTGGAATTCTGGCCATTGGCTTTATTCACTCAGGATGCATCCCATCCTGGCCAATCAGCAAACTTTGAGAATGCAATGAGAGAATACGATAGGCTGATCCAATCTTTTTGAATTCAAACATCCCTTGCAGGCAATCATTTCTCAAAAGCCGGAAGCCCCCCTTCGTATAAAGCGAAGCGGAGACCGAGGGGTTGGTTCTGACCAGGGGTGTGTTTCCCAAAAGCATAGTTGCTAACCTGTTAGCAGATAGTTGTCAATGGGAAATTGTATTATAACCAACATAGTAGCTAACTTCGTTTGCAACTATGCTTTTGGGAGACACGGCTGATAAAAAGTGTGTGTTGTGTGAAGAGTTGGTAAATAGACTTGCCTGTAAGCGTCTTGTCTTGTGTCGCCCTACAGTGACCCCCAGCCCTATGAAGGCCAAGGGCAAAGGCAGACCCAGCTCAACCAAAGCCGTGGAGAAGGCGTCTCCCAAGGACGAGGACGAAGATGACGCCGACAGCCCACAGGAGGAGGACGAGCAGGAGGAGAGGAAGGAGACCCCTCCGCCATCCAAGAAGAAGGAAGACACTGCTGATGACGATGACGAGGAAGACGAGGAGAACGGCTCAGACGAAGACGGCGCATCTGGGGACGACTAGGCATGCAGCCTCTCTCTCTCCAGCCCCCATCCCCCCTCGCCTTTTTTCATTTCCTCCATCTCGCTTTTTCATTCTTTCACTTGTTTCTTTTTTTTCCCCTTCTTTTTTTCCCTGAGGGTTTGTGTGATTGCCTGGCTCAGTGGATTAAGCCCTGCTCGGGTTCTAATGATGTGTGTTTGTGATTTTTTTTGTGTGTGTGTGTGTGTGTGTGTGTGTGTGTGTGTGTGTGTGTGTGTGTTGTTTGTTTTTTTTTTATCTTCATGTTCTTAGGCTTTTCTGTATTGTCCTGTTTGCTGGGGGATAGTTTGTGTGTATGTGACAGTGCATGAAGGGTGATCTGTTACTGGTCTATTTATCAACAGAAATGCATGGGGCTGTAGCTGAAGTCCAAGCCCTGTAGCTAAAGCTCACTTTGTTTTTCTCTTCTTGGCCTTTTTGTTTGTTTTGTTTTCTCTTTGTCTGCTTGTGTGTGTATGGTCCAAAAACCAAACGCTGTAAGATTTCCCCGAAGCTCAGCATCCTAGCCTATCTCCGTCCTCTCGGTCATCTCCAAATAACCTAGGATGGGTTATTATTATGGGATGTATTATTGCTGCTCTGCTGGCCACAGTAGGTTTTATTCTCTTAATGTTAGCATTTTAATCAGTTTTGGGCACGGTTCTTAATTGTCATTGATCATAGGCACATTTCAGTGTCCTGTTCACCCTCTGTGTAGCTGCCTAGGCCTACATGACGGTGTTAGACAGAAGATCTTTGAAACCGGTTGGGAGATGGATGGGTTATTATTTTAGGAAGGGGTGGGTCGAAGGTCCTTTTTTTGCTGGAGATTTTGCCTTCAATCTGTATGTCTGTGAAACAGTGCATGACTTATATGGATGCGCGTGCACACACACACACACACACACAAACTCTCGCACAAGCACACACGCAAACACATATATACAATTGCAGACACACACACACACACACACACACAGACATGCCTACTCCTTTCCCTCTCCCAGAATAATATATACTTATATACTGTAGATCCCCCGTCACAGACTCTCTCCAAAGAAACCTTTTTTTTCCCTGAGATGTTATTTTATGCAGAAATGTGTTTCACAGTTTCAAAGACGGCTCAAATAAAAGTTCCGGAAGTCGGCTCATGTTCTGACCAAAGGCTCTTTGGTTTTGTGGACAAACCCTTTCTGAGAAGTTGAGATGTGAGATCTGTTGGAATAGCTTAAACATCCTAATAACTGTAACCCTTGTGGGGGGGATCGTTTCTGATTAGTCAGTCGTCTTCCTTTTGTAATGGTCATTGGTCGGTTGTCATTACGCTATTTCTTGCTTTTCTTGCTTAGAGTGATGCCCTTAGGAAAGCCCCAGTTAATGTTCTCAAAAGGGTCACACTCTTTTGCTGGAAAGAGTTGTCTCTGTTTTAACTGTTAATGGTTATGCATGGGTTTTAATTAAGGCAAGCAAACTTTCTCTCACAAGGTTCAATTCACTGGGCCAGGCACATCCTCAGCTTTTTAATTTCCTACATTTTACCTTTGTTGGTTTGGGAAAATACAGAAAAAAATACAAAAAAAAAACTTGTTTTGTTTTTTGTTTGAAATTTGTTTGTTTGTTTGTTTGTTTTTATAATTCCTCTTCAGAATTTTTGTAATGTTTGTTTTTTATGAAAAGAAATAAAAAAAATGTATCATGATTTTAAAGAGAGAGCATACCCTATCTATACTCTTTTACCGAAGCCTTTTGAAAAAAAGAAAAAAACAAAAAAGACTTGGATCTTGGAGAACTTTTCTGTCGATACCCTCTTGCTCTACTTCTTTTGACCTCTCTCCTCTCTGTCCAGTTTTTGTCTTTTTGTACTTTTGCTGTATGTTTGAGCATAACTTCAGCAATCATCTCCTTGGCTTGGAGCACTCGCTCACAAACATTCCATGACCTTCCTATACTGGTTTGCAATGTGTTTAATTGCCCAACTTATCTTTAAAAAAAAAAAATCACATTAGAAGGGTACCTTTTCTAATCTTGATTTAGTTGTACTGTGGTAATGTCATTCTGAAAGGATGAGTGAAATTCTGAATGATTTGCTTAAGTATGAGGTGATGTCTGCCCCTCACCCGTTGCGTTATTTGAGTTGTCAGACCAGCGGCTCAGCTTTAGGGCCGTCCTTGAGGGCAACTGTGAATGCTGGCATTTAATGTGGCATTGAACCATGAATGTAGATATTTAAATGATATTTTCTCGCAATGGCAGTTGTGTGAACTGCTGTCTCATCTAAAAAAGCCTTTTGTGTGGTTGCCACCTCAACGTTTTCACCCAGCTCAGAGAAAAAACACCACTGTGGTTTGGGTCCTAACCAGGGCTTCTCTTGCTAATGTGAAATGCTGGCATGCTTTACTTTTACGAATACCTAAGATGTTTGTGCTATTACTTTTTTGTCCAGTGTTAAAATGCAAATGACCAACCGGCAAGACGGGATCCATCTGATATTCTTTCTTTGAGAACAGAGCTTGCGGATATGAAGCAGAACTGACATGGTCATGTTAAGGTGTTTTGTTTCTATCAGTATTTTCTATGACTGGCAACAGTCCAAGTTCTGAGAGAGCGTTCTATTCCCAGCCTGATAATAAAGGCCATAGTTTTTTGTTTGAGGTTAACTGAAATAACTGAAACACTTAGCTTGAGAGGTGCTGTGGGGGTTCTGAGCTGGGATATGGAGGCATCTGAGGAAGTAGAAGGCAAGAGTATTTCTCTTTCCCCTTTTTTTTCTGTGAATGTGTCATTTCAGATGTTTCTATTAAAATCATCTGACAAATTGTACTACTCATTCTTTCCCTGTGCTGGTCTTCTGAGGCCAGACATGACTTTGGTACCTCACGTCTTAAGTGGCATAGTAGTTAGATTTACGTTTTGAGACTATGGCAAGTCAGTGTTCACATTTAGTTAACAAAGCTGTTTCGCCTGGTGTGTGAACTCCAAAACATGTAAGGAATAAAGGGGGGGGACACACGCCCAAAGGCTGACGCTTATACATTTTGTATTATAAAGCTGAAAAATGTACATGAAGTCTTTGGACAGAGCTGGAAAATAAACGTTTTGGGCTTTGCCCATCCTCAATGTCTCCAGTTTAAAAAGATTTTAGTTTTGAAATACAACCACAAGAGGACCCTTTGTAAAACTTCGACCCCATTGCACTATTCTTGCTCCCATTGGTTTGTCCCAAGAAAGCACTGGGTGGGATATTCTGTATCTCCCACACATTACAACCACATTCCTGTCAGTTGTTCCCAGAGACAGACTACTGTCGGTCTGTTGTCCCGTTAGGAGACTTCCACAGAGCACCAGTATTATCTTCCAAAATGTCTCAATATTAAAAACTGGATTGAAAATACACTTTAAAGGCGTAGAAATGAATTACAAGCAAAGAGTAGGGAGTTTTTCTTTGCCCCTGTTTCTCATGGATGCTTCCCGTACTGTCTGTAAAGCGTCGCGAGACAAATGCACTGTATTTGAGCGCTCTACAAATAAAATTGAATTGAATTGAATATTGTGAAGCAGCGTTGAGGCCTGGCCTGTGAAAAGGGAGGCCCATGCGCTCGATTGGCCTTCGTGGTGATGTCATGCATACATACTTGACAGCCGTTCAGTGACACAGGGTTGAGCTTGTATGAAATATGTACAGTACTATAAGAGAATGTAACAATTAGTGCCACAAAGCCATATAGGTCCGCCGCCGCCCCATTGTTGCACTCTGATTTTGGCAAAATTGCGGGCCGTTCCCATACACTGAACTTTATGCTTAAGGTGTGTGAGTGGGGGTAGACCTGCAGACATGCCTCAAGTGACAAGAGTGAACAATACAACTTTTTCCTCTCTTTATATACATAACAAAAAATGAATGGCTTCTTTTGTTAGTGTCTGTTTGTGGTGTGTCCCCTTCAATCCTCAACTGTCCTCATGGTGTATGTGTGAAGAAGCAAAATTGTTCCTGTAAACCTACTTCCAACACTGCCTCAACAAACACCAGCAATCTCCCACATTCTGAAGTTGGGAGTTGTTGCTTGCAGTCTTTAGAATGTTCATGAAAGAGATCCAGTTCTAGAAAGAGACTTTAGAACCGTCAGATCCACACAATTCAACATCACACACTGACCCAACTATGGATGTTTGGTAGTGTTTGGTGAGGCAGCGGGGAGGCAGCTTTAAGGGAACGGAAGACATTTGGAGCGGTGTGTTTTTTTGTGCATGTTTATGGGGGTGGGAGTCATAAAAGCAATACTGTGGGCTTAAGAGTCACATGACAACCACAATGTTGATGATTAATGGTTACCCTTCCTCCAATAAAGTCAACCTAATTTTGTACTGATTTAACTGGTTTCTAATCCTCTTGTTGGTTGTGCAGTACACTTCAACTTTATCTTTTTTTTAGCATTTTTTGGGATGAGATCGTAGATGACTTCAGTCAATTTACAGTAGGGATGTTTTAGACCAGATTTGTGAGTACATAAAACACGTATTTTAAAATACGACAATTTCAGATATCTTTTTAATCACATGTCGTTTCCAAATTAATTTGGATGTGATAGCCATATGAAGATGACAATGCTGTCTCTGGACACACTAATAAGAATCTAAAGGTATTGGGCTCTGGAAGGTTTTTTGGTGTGCCTTTAAGTAACTGCCCCCTCTCATATAGTCTTGCATTAAAGTAGCCCTCAGATTATGTAAACTAAGATTACAGATGGAATGTACTAATCCTTACTGGGAACTTGAAGAAAGCTGTCTCTCCTGAATAATGTATGGATTAGAGCAACTCAGAGAGGTTTGTCATGTAGGTTCCTTTGCAGGGTTGGCATGTCTCTAAACTGTGGTTGTGAGCTATAGGAAATGCAGGTGTCATTGACAATTAATTTATAGAAATCATCAGCGTATTTTGTATTATGCATATGAATACCTTAGGGTTTAATAAATTGCACTGTCAATGTGAATTTCAAATAGGTATACATCCTGTCTACACGCACATACACATGCACACACACACACACACACACACGCACTAACACACAGTGTTCATTTTATTGTCTTTGGTCCAAATTTCTGCAAGCCACCAAAAACATTTTGTATTGAACATTTCAGCACTGATTGCAAAATAACACAATTAAATCAAATGAATCTTGTTATCTAAATCAAAACAATGTTGGGCTGTGGTTGCCTAAACTGATAGTTACACTGCAGCACACTTCTATTGCGTGGCATTCTAACCAAAACATCTGTGATCAAAGGGAAAAAATATAGGCTACTTTAATCATCAAAGCAGCGTCACATAAGGCCAACTAAACATCAACATCTTCAGTGTTTTCACAATGTATTTGTTGACGTGTTAAAGGAGACATAGAATAGAAAACCATTTTTATCTTGGCTTTGATAAATTAGGAGAAGTACCAGACCAAAGAGCTATCTCAAACAACAGGCATGGTTGTGCCCTCCTTTGTATGAAAATCTTGTACTTATAAATAGCCACTAAAACATGGTGGAATTAGAACCCAACCGGTGATGTCAAACAGCATAAAGCAATTGTAGTTCAACAGTGGATGCCAAAGAGGGCACCATTTAGTCAACGGGACCATTTCACTAAATATAAGGTTTTAATTGGGCTTGTATTATTGCACTTGAGCTCAGAGATTTGATAAATTAAACTTCAATGAATTCTATTTTAACATCAGAAAACAAGATGCAACACTCCATTTATTCTGTGTCTGCCCTTTAGTTACCCTACTATCTACGGCCAGACCCTAACCCTAACCCTAGAGATAGAACATTGGTTTCACTTCTGTTTAAATTTTGCTGCAAACATTAAATAGAAAGTAAAGCTGTAAATTGTTGCATTTCAGTGTTGTGACACATACACTTACTGCTAACTGGCAGTTATGTGAGGATGTGTGTGAACATGTGTGGTTGTGTCTGACTTCTGGTTTGGCTGAAGAAGCATATTTGTGGGGTATGTGAACTTGTTTTCTTGAAAATTGTAGTTGGCTAATTTAGGCCTACTACGTACAACTCACCGTAATGTAATTACTATACCTTAACATTGGTGCTATAATGGCACATAATTTGAGATTGTATCATTTAAGATTCATGTAATGATTGTTTCCTTAACATTATTTGCAAGACTATCTGTTTTTCTATTTTGAAAGTCTGCGAATCACAGATGCTCAAACCACAGAACTAAAAAAGAAAAAGCAAATACAGAATGCTAAAGGTTTATTTAGCAGCTGGACGTCAGCACTTTGTGTGACTATCCACACCCAATAGATAACACTTTCAACATTTAGAAAAGTTGGCGTGTGGCATTGAAAGCTATATGCCTCAATTGGCTTAAATCTAGTTTCTTTCAACCCACAAAGATGCTGACATGTGTCTGCACAATGGATTTGTGCACTTTTCTCTGGAATAGATAGATGATTCATTCAAGCGTGTTTCACCACAGTGCTTAGCTGAAGGGGCGCTGCATTGATACTGAAGAATACTGATTTCCTGCTTGCTGAAACAAATATTTGCCAAGGTCACCAGGATCACAATGTTCTCACTGTGTGGCTTTTATTAAAGCTACAAGTATACGACAAGATATGAATGTGGGATGACTATAGTTGCTAACAAGAGAAGAAAAAAAGAGAAGAGAAGAAAGTTTATTCCTGATTCAGCAGGATTAATGGTCAACTGCGTGTGTCTACTTCTCACTCAATGTTCTAATGTTCCAAAGAAGTGTTGGTGCATGTTTTTGTAATGATTAATCATGATATCCTACACGCCTGTGGTGAGCAATCAGCTCAGAGCGGAAGACAAGGAACTCATTCCCAAGCTGCCATTTCCTGAAGATTGCATTTCCTTTGTGTTTCTTTCTGCCTTATTGCCACTTTTCTGCTTTGGATTCTGAGGTAGTTCTTGCAGGTGGAATCTGACTTTTTTTTTCTTTTCCTCTTATTTTGTCTTCTTTTCAAACGTGATGTTTGTTTTTGAAGGAAAAAAGGCACTGACATGGACTGTTGACTTTTTAAAAGGGAAGTGATGGAATTGTATGGACAGAAACAATTGTGGAGGTTTGTATAGATTTTGAAAGTTAATATTCATAGCTATTGATTAGACTTAAGGATAACATTAGACAATATTTTCCTACAAAGTATTCATAAACCATACTCAGATAGTGATTTCATGATCCATCAGTTGTAGAATCAAAACATTTGACGTGGAACACGCTATGCCAGTACACTGCTCATTGCCAGTAAGAGTAAACAGAATGTAATGGCACAGATAGAGACGTCATCAGATACACCCAAAAGAGGCTCCACCCCTCTAACGCTGACAGGTGAGAGAGAGTGTACCTGCCCAGTTCGCTTCCTTGGGAGGGAAAAATGAAGAAAATCCTGTTTGAGAACTGCAAAAGGTATGGATTCACATGTTATAGTCAGCGGGCCCACAGCCCCTCCCCTTCCAGGATGTAGTCCAACCCCCTTCACTCTGGATGTTCTAGAGATGCTACCAGTCTCCTAAGTATTACACAGGCTACATACAGTATCACCTGGTTTCAAGGGGACAGCCAGGTGACCAGGGGATAACCAAAGATTCTGAAGACTTGTGCTGGACCAGGGGAGCTGCCATGGTAGCAAAAAGTATGTACTATATAATTACACACTTGCTGTCATTTGATCTTTCTTTTCCATTGCTTGGATTTGTTGTTGATGATTGCTACTAGGCAGAGTAAAGTTCTAGTCTCTACTGAATACTTAACAGCTTCTTGAAGTGTGTGTTCTAAGTGAACTCAATATTCTTTTTTTACACTGTATGAAAGCAGTGTCCAAATAAGACACTTTGAACATGACATGCTTTTTGTACATAACCATTTTACACTAGACAGTAAATATAATCTTTGAATGTGTGTGAAAGTGTCAGGTGTTGTACCTTAATTCTTATCATGGGCTCATTTACAGATCATTTATGATCCGTTTATCATAGTAAATTCATATTCGCCTCTACCCAGGTCTATGGGACCAACTGCTCCTTCTTTACAACAGTGCTTTTCACTATGTAAACACAGAATCCATTTTCCTTATACAGTGTGTTGAACTTCGAATGAAGCCACACATGCTCAAGCAAACAGCGTTTCATTGGCTGATCAGAGATATGGGCACAGCCATACTACGTAGCAGTTCTGTCATTGGAACAGATAAATGTCTTTAGTGAGTGTGTGTGTGTGTGTGTGTGTGTGTGTGTGTGTGTGTGTGATCGTGTTTTTATTCATAACAATGAACTTTGTGGAGACTGTGAACAATGGCGTGTGGGTTATTTGTTGTAATGAGAAGTTGATTCATGTACGTTTTCTTAATCGTGTTTGCTCTTTGACTTTACCTGATGGAAGGTGTGTTGCCTTTCTGTAGCACAGGGCACTCTCATTGTAATGACTTTTGTATGTAAGCACATGGCCTTATTATATAGCCTCAGGCATGGCATTTGAAATTGATGAGACATAGGCATTTGAAAGGGATTAAAACTGGTTTAACAAGACACTGACAAAAAAGTATGTGCCATCCACATTTCATCAAATAGTACAGTACATTCCACCTTTTGACATTCAGCAGCTATATGTAATTTTTGAAAAATGTGTTCCAAGAGTAGAAATAAATTACACAATGCTCAACTTGTCTTGCTTGATTCCTCCTTCAGGTGTGGATGTATAGACACGCACACACAGAGCATAGTGAGAACACACAGACCCACAAAGACTCCTAATCCAGCTCAGCCTGCCCAAGAAGCACCCCAGCTTCCTTCCCTTTGGATGACTGTCAGGGCATCATGGGAAATCACCATGTATGTCACTGTCAAGAAAATCGCCAGCTCCCCTCTCAGTCCTCTGAACCAGCACTAGCAGCAGCAGCATCAACAGCAACAGCAGAGCTCCAACAGACTTGTCCCTGGGTCTCGCCCCAGTGAGGAACAAACAGGAAGTTTTGGCAGCTGAGGCCAGGGCAAGGAAAAAGAGAGAGAGAGAGAGAGAGGGGGAGAGAGAGAGAGAGAGAGAGGGAGAGGAGGGAGAGGCCCAGACAGGGATTGAGTGAGTGCTGTGGCCATGCGCAACAACTTCTGCCTGCTGCTCCTGGTGAATGCGATGACATGCGGGCTGGAGGTGTGTCTGGCGGTGGGCACCATCTACATCCCCCCTCTACTGCTGGGGGCTGGCCTGGAGGAGCGCTACATGACCATGGTGCTGGGTGAGTACACAACTTTCACTCACTCACACACAAACACACACACACAAGAATACACAGAGAACACGAGAGAGAGAGAGAGAGAGAGAGAGAGAGAGAGAGAGAGAGAGAGAGAGAGAGAGAGAGAGAAACTTTATGGAAAACATATAATTTGTTTTGCCAGACTGCCGGAGTTCTCAAGAAGGGCAAAAGTACATGTTGCAAAAGACAGGGTTAGTTTGGGCTTTCTCAGAAAAGTAGCTAACATTCATCACATCAACTTCAAGGAGGAAATGGAAGCACTGCAGTATTACAGTAATGTAATATTATCCAATGATCTCTCCTGTTGTCGCTATAGCGACAGGTTTTATGGGTCATTCTGAGGCAAAACAAACATCTGATGCTTTTGACCACATTAAACCGTAGGATTATGGAGCAACAAAATGACATCTTCCTAGTAGGACATGCCTTGGTTTTTGACTCCAGTAGCAAGGGAAGTGGTGTAATTTGCAATTTCCATATGACTATATCCTCTGACTCACAATCTAGCTTACTTTTCTGGGGCAGATTGACTGTAGGAGCTAGCTTAGTTTTTAAGAGTTTAAGTTTAGAATTTTTAAGAGTTTAATTTTTTAAACTGACACTGCTAAATTGAAATGACGGAATGAGGAAACATTGCTTTATGATGAAGCAAATCTGAAATAAATATCAAATCAAATCAAATAACAAATATCTGTATTACAAATATTTGTATTATGTGCATCTGGGAAGCTTCATCTTGCTCTGTTTATCACAATTTTAAAACACTTTCCTCTTATAGTTAAACTGTAGACTCCAATCCAACAGCAAAGAAAAGGACACATTTTCTCAAGTGTGCCTGTAATGTTCAGTTAAGGGTTTGTGGTTTTGAGAGGTCAAACGCTAAAAAAAGCTAGACCTAGGCTATACTTGAGCTTAGGCTCCCTTCTATATTTATATTTACTTATTTGGCAACAATTAGTATCCAGGGCAACATTTAAGTAAGGCAGTGTAGACTACAGTAAAGATAAAACAATCAAACAAATGACCCTGTCTAAATCTGCAGTCATAGACTAAATGCTGTATAAACCAACTTCCTCTTGGTTAGACAGAGTCATCAAAAATAATGTGAAACTTGGAACTGAGAAACTGCTTCAAATTAGCTGCAGTAACACTTAAGACGGTAGCAACCCTAGAGGTAGCAAATTGATTTTGCTCAGCGGGTCCATCTAGCAATGAGCCATGTGTTGTACTCAGACATCTGTGCTGTTTAGCCAATCACAACGTACTATGTGGACAGTGAGTCATTGGGTGGGCTTAGAGTTGTTTGAATCAGCTTGTTTGTTGCTCTGATTGGTTGTAGTCGTCCTATCCAAGGGTTTATTGATCATGATCAGACTATACATTTTCTGGTCTGGTTTGTCAGGCTAGCAGTATCCATAACCGCCAAACTAAATGGTTGTCTTCCATGTTTCCCACAGGTGTGGGACCAGTGCTGGGTCTCATCTTTGTCCCCCTGATTGGCTCGGCAAGTGACAGCTGGAGAGGCCGCTTCGGCCGGCGCCGACCCTTCATCTGGGCCCTGAGTGTGGGCGTGCTGCTGTCGCTGGTGCTCATCCCCCACAGCACCTCACTGGCCTCCCTCCTGGCTCTCCGGCGCCCCCGCGGGCTGGAGGTGGCACTGCTGGTGCTTGGGGTCGTGCTGTTGCAGTTCTGCGGCCAGGCCTGTTTCACGCCGTTGGAGGCTTTGCTCAGCGATCTGTTCCCTGGTGAGGATGAGAGCCGTTCGGCTTTCACCGCCCTCTCGTTGCTGCTCAGCCTCGGCGGTTGCCTTGGCTACCTGCTGCCAGCCGTCGACTGGGGAAAGGCCAGCATGGCCGTCCACTACATGGGTAGCCAAGAGACTTTCATCTACACGCTACTCCTGCTGATATTCCTGGGCTGCTTGTGCAGCACCTTCTTGATCTCGGAGGAGTCCGTGGTCGGCGGGGAGGAAAGCGTGGTCAGGAACAGCAGGCGACCTCAACGTTGCTGTGGCCTTCTGATGCCCCGGCGCCTCTGCAATGCCGCGGGTCGCCTGTTGGCTCTGCTGCCGCAGTCCATCCAGATGTACCGGGGCATGCCTAGGGTCCTCCGGCGCCTCTTCCTGGCTGACCTCTGCAGCTGGATGGCCCTGGAGTGCTTCATGCTATTCTACACAGACTTTGTGGGCGAGAGGCTGTACAATGGGAAACCCAGTGCCAAGCCTGGATCGAAACGACGGCTACTGTATGAAGAAGGTCTGTGGATTAATTTGTATTTGTTTTCTGGTGATATATGGGATAGCAGTTGCACTGCCGTCATGCTTAAATGGATTTCAAATGTTTGTCAAATTTCAAATGGAGTCTTAATGGGAGTGGTTACGCCATTAACAAATATACAGTAGGCTTTGTTTTTGTGCACTGTATGTCATGGGACTGATGTCTGATCCATGTGCGTGTGGTTGTGTGTGTGTGCGTGTGTGTGTTTGTATGTGTGTCTGTGTGTTGGTGTGTGTGTGTGTGTGTGTGTGTGTGTGTGTGTGTGTGTGTGTGTGTGTGTGTGTGTTTGTCTGAAGGCGTACGTATGGCCAGCCTGGGCCTGTTTCTGCAGTGTTTGACGGCGGTGTGCTGCTCCCTGCTGATCAAGCGCCTGCTGTCGCGCGTGGGCCCCAAGGTGCTGCTCCTGGGCAGCGTGGGGATACTATTTCTCAGCACAGCCGTCATGACCCTCTCCCACAGCACCATAATGGTCACCGCCATGGCGGCAGCCACCGGCTTTACCTTTTGCACCCTTCAGGTGCTGCCCTACACCCTCCTCTGCCTGTATCACGCCAACAAACAGGTGAGATCTCGAGGAGACACTCTAACACACATTCACATTATCAAATAACCCAGTGGATTTTTCCTTGATTCCTTTTCTTCATAACACATACAAACGCATGTCAGAAACATATACATAATGTATTAATAGATTACAGATGATGTATTAACAGATTAATACATTCATAGATTTGGATTTAAAGTACCAGGAGTATTGATAACTGTTGCCCTTGAAATATGTTTCACCTTAATGATACGTGATATAAGTTGGGATCATTCTACTGTACATCAACGGAACAAATGGGAGGGAAGATCATGTGGTGGTCATGGTTATGATGACCATGAGTGACCCTACCCATGACAGATTTCCCATTTCAACACAATAATTAATATCACAGACTTGGAAGTAAACTCAGTAACATGTTTTTGCAGGTGTTTTTCCCTTGCACTGGGAGAAAACTTGCCAGCCCCTTCAAGGACAAATCTTCCACTCAAAATGGGCATGTGGGTGGGCAGGTTTTGGCAGACTTTGTGCCAACCCGTATGGCGGTGGAGCCCTGTCCCTCCGCTTGTATCCTCTCCCTGCCGCACCCAGAGCTGGACCTTCCCAACTACTCCAGGGGGATGTGCCTGGACATGGCTCTGCTGGACAGTGCCTACCTGCTCTCTCAGGTGGTCCCTTCCTTACTCATGGGCTCCCTGGTGCAGTTTTCCCATAACGTGAACGCTTACATGGCCAGTGCCTGCTTCCTCAGTCTGCTGGCCGTGGGACTCTCGACGCGGATCATTTTTGACCGCAAGGACATGGAGCTGCTTCAGTGATAGAGCGGCTGAGTGCACCCGAATGCAACTGACATATAAAGAATTCCCTCAGGGTAAGAAGTTGTGAGGAGGTGGAGGTGACATTTATAGAAGAGGCATGACACTTTCCTCCAAAGTTTGTCCTCCTCAGTGCTGAATTGAACTTTTTTTTTTCTTTTTTAAACCAACCAAAGAGAACTTTGAGAAAGAAAACTTTTCGGATAACCTTGGATAACATGTTCACTTTTGTAGTCTGAAAATGTCCTGCTATCTAAGTTTTTTTTATAAGAATTTAATATGGGGAATGTTTTCACCTTTAATAGTCTACAAACCAAAGCAGATTTTCTGTGCCAAAGTGAATGTTTACAAGTATGGTTTACAATTCCGATTGTCCTACAGTGAAATGAAGTTCAAAGACTAGGTCAACAAGGAGTTAAAAAAAGTGAAGGGTCATATGTATGTATATTGTAAGGAATTTTAATGCAAAGTGCTAATATAAACCAACCCCTCTGTATTTATTTAATTTATTGGCAGATCATTAGGGGTTGGATAGTAGTTGGATACTTTAAATAATGCTGTTTCCATTATAGCTGATATGGGTGGACGTAATTGACTTACATTACCAACATACCTCTGTGTGCATAGACTCACTCTATCTACACTATGGGGACAAACAGTTCTACAGATTACACCATGGTGGACCGACTGGATGGTTTTAGGACTCCTTGAGGGCTGAAAAGATGTCATTACTGGTGTATCTCAGCGAATGAGCCTTAACATGTAGCCATATTAGACTACTGTTTTCAGCAGTTTTTCTAGTACACAATTTCTTTGTACTGACTCCACACAGTAGCCTACAGTACTTCTGATCCTGCAAGACTACTTGACACCAAATGCCAGTCATTTAACAATGCAAATAATTAGGAATACTTGATGTATTTCTGGTTCCTTTTTCATTGCAGTCTTTGCTGTTATTTTGTTTACTCTCTTTACTGATGCAGTGTTTTACCCCAGGTTACAGCCTCCTCAAAATAGGACTTAACTCATTTCTGTGGGGTCACTTGAGAGGGGATGATATGTTGCCAGTTTTTAACTCAGGAGAGGGTGTGAATCTAGCTATGTCTATAGCCTATTGACATTGAGTGCAATCTATTCTTTCCACCATGTGCCAAAATTAATCTGTCAATTACTGTTTCGTGTTTTAATGCATAAAAAAGAATTGAGCCACCTTCATCAACCACACTTTTTTTTGTGGTTTACTTCCTTTTCTTCATTTTCCAGCCGCATCTTCTCCTCATCATGATGTCCTGAAGTCCTAAATGACTGTGGTCCATTAAAATGACCCAGCCTTATGACTGACATTAACCCTGACTATATGAACATGATTTGAAAACACTGAAAATTATTTTTTTATTAAACATTTCAGGAAATACTGGCCCATCTCATAATACCGGTTTACATCTCATAATGTCATAAAAATGTCTGGGTAAGAACTGACATCACCTAGTTGAACCGGTCTAGGTTCAAGCTGTTGTCACTCAAAGACTCCGACCAGTTCATCCACATCCAATTATTCCACTCTCTTCCTCTTCCTTCTCTGGTTGTCTGTCATATTTGCAGTACTGTTTTCCATGTTGTCCTCTTGATTTGCCATACACTCTGATTAAAAGTGAAAAGGCTGAACCGAAGTGTTCATTTTGCTTTAGTGTCAACCAGGTGATATCACCCAAGCATTGGGATGTCAATGCAATGGCATTTTACCTGCTCTACAAATAAAGGGATTGTCTAAATGTTTTAATAAACACTAGAACATTTTGAGTGTTTTATTTTAAATTATGTCAATAACAATATGAGTTCCTGCATGGTTTTCCGAGCGATTACACTTTTATCTCAAATCGCAGGCATCTCCCCTTGATTCGCTAGCTGTCTGACCTCTAAATGTACTGTGAAAAAATCCTGTCCTGGGAGACAGCACAGGGGCTATACTTGTTAAACAAACAAAACAAAATAATAACAATAACAATACTATAGCTGTGTTATAACACACAAACAAACAAAATATAGTATATAGTCACAAACTCTCATCCTTCCCACAACCGTCTTTAGCTGGAACCTGGTTTGTTTTATTTTGGTGTACAACCCGGCCCCATATGTTTGTTTGAGTTTTACAGCTTCTGTGTTGTCTCCCGAGACCGGACTTTCTCACAGTGTATTCAGGAGGCATACAGCTAACGAATCAAGGGGAGATGCCTATTACTTGAGATAAATATGAAATCACTCAGAAAACCATGCAGGAGCTCATATTGTGCATTTAAGCTGGTGTCCTTCTGCAGTGTCTCTACCTAGGAACTCTACCTCATGGTAGACTTCAAAGTGGATAAAAACATGTGACAAAATAAATAAATGTTCACAAGAAAAGTTCACAAAGAGATGCTACTGCCAATGCATTTGACATTAATTATCAAATCATCAAATTGTCTCTGGGAGGTATAAATTCTCCTCATACATCTGGACTCTTAAAGATATTAATTTCCAACAATGTTTCTAAATGGCCTTAAATGGGATAGGCCAACTATTTAAAATTATAATTAGACATCAATATCTGTGATGCTGTTTGCTATGACATCAACAGGATAAACTAAATTTACAAAAGATGAAACCTGCAGTTTATTTATTTATTATTTATTTGTTTGTATTACACATGAAAAACTATAAGTGGTGCAAAGTTATGCCACAAAAATAAACCAACAAAAAAATAGATAGATTATCACAGGACAGTAACTGCAAATAATTCTAGACTGAGTTCAAGGGGAACAACTGCAGATCAACATCATGGGTTAACTTACCCAAAGAAAACAGTTGTCAACTGAACTTCTCCTAGCGTGAGGTACAGAAAAGAGGACAGTAGGCCTTGTCCAAAACGTGATCACCACAGGAACAAGAAGAGGCCCATCCAACCTCATTAACGCCACACCCACCCATGCCAAAGCCATGCTGTATGCAATAAACAATAAGCAGTAGCCTGTTTTGGTTTTATCTCAGCGCTGTCAGAGTCCAAATAATGAACTTGAGTGGAATATTGAATGAAACAGAAACATTGTAGAAAACTGTAACAAACGCTGATTACAGTGTATCTAATGCTGTAACAATCAATTGACGAGTTGTTGTCAAAAGGTTTTAAACTCAGCTATGTTTCCGAGAGCAAAGATTGGTGAGTCGTTTGCACCAATAACAACTCCTGTTTTAGGACGAGCCTCCGTCTGTCCAGCCAATAGGAGAGGCCGAATAGGATCCGTGCCTACAAGTGTATTGCAATGCGTGTCATGTGATGGGCCTGTAAAGAATGCCAACATGGAACCGTGGCAAGGACGATGTTTTTACCAGGCATAACACGAGGGAAACCTTTTACACCGTGGATTGTATTATCCATATTGAAGAGGAATAACTACATTTTTAGGAAAGGTAAAAAATATATACAATCAGTTTTGGTTTGTGCGCACATTTGTTTGGTAGGCTGAGGTTGTTGACGGTGGGGATCGACCAGAACGTGGAATAGAATTTCGATGACCCTGTTGAGGAAACTTGAGACTGGTTAATATCGAAAAGAGTCGCAAACGTGGTCATGCGCGTGGCCATGCGACACATGCATGTGTAGTATGTGTCGCTTGGGCTTTAATATTTGCTGCTAGCTGCCGAAAAAACTTATAAAAAAAGGCATTTTTCCCGCACCGAGGACCTACGTTTGACACGCGTTCAAGAGTACCCAGCAGTAGTCTATAAGACTCAAACAAACAACGCTGTCACGGCCATTTATTATTAACCTATTACACTGGTATACACAGGAAAATGATTCTTTTTTGCCCACATGGTACGACGAGGCTAACAACTCTGTATCAAATATAACCTTAACGCCTGCGTGTACCAACCGCGGCAACAATGTGTCTAAATTGTTACATTTGGTACAATCTACAAATGCATTTCTTGTTTAGTCATAGTAGTGAATGTACATTTGGTTGCATGATGTGTTATGTTCTGTCCTGGAATTTTCTCTTTTTAAGACAAGAAAATGTGTTGACAATGAAGACCTTGTGTTCAGTGATATCATGCTGTAACTTGATATGGTAATGTGAATCTAAAGGCCTAGAATTTAGTGATATCATTCTGTCACTTGATAGACTTTTCTTCTCCAGGGTTGACATTCTCTGCTGTATCATTACCATAACAATGACGCCATTTTACACTGTATTTAAGATTGTACAATACAAGAATATCTCACAGATAATCCATATCTCATGCAATTTCTTTCAGAGCAGAGACATTGTTTTCCTGGAGTGCTTTACCACAGTTTTCCTTTGGTTGGGGCTTTGACAAATGGTCTCAGTAAGTGACAAAGTGGTGCCGAGTGACAGTGACTCATTAAGGGATGGTTCCCTTGCCACCGTTCCTCTGAGCAGTGTAGAGGGGAGCGAGACCACAGATGCCCGCAACATGGCCCTCTGTGCTAGTCCCAGGACCCCAGGGGAGAGTGGGGTCCCCCTCAGCTGCAGCCCGGAAGGGCAGAAGGAGCAAGGGGAGGATGGGGGGTTGCGCTCCTCTCCTCTCCATCTCTACCTGAGCTCCCCTAGCATGGGCAGAGAGGAGAACCCCCCAGACTTTGGCTCACAGCTGACAGATGACTTTGCACCCACGCTGGAGGATATTGAGGAGTTTTTGCGTGAGAAGATGGAACAGGTAAAGGAGGGGGTTGTGGAAGCATCTGACACGCAGAGCAAGACAGAGGATATGGAGGAAGAGGAGGAAGAGGAGGAGGAAATGGAAGATGCTGAAGATACCGCCACAAGTCCAGGTCCCCCTTCCACCTCTGCTGATTCGCTGTCACCGAGCCCGCCAGCAGACCAGATGGCGCGTCCGGTCCCCAGCTCCCCCTCGGCCCCAGTGCTAGTGGGATCTCCAGTGCTTCTTCAGCTGCAGCCGCTAGCGCCCAGCCCCACCGGCCTCCGTGTGGCGCATCTGCTGGTTGGCGTGCAGAACACTCAGAACTTTATGGTGCTGTCGCCCCAGCAAGGGCCCACGTCCACTCTGCTCCCCTTCCCCAGCGGACCCGACCAGAAGTATGTGAAAATCGCACCCTTGCCCCTGACGGTGCGGGCGGTGGGTGTGACGGGGGCTAACCTGGTGAAGGCCATTCCTCCCCGACCCCCGAGGCCGGCGTCTGAGATGCTGCGAGTGCACAAGTGCTCGCACCCTGGCTGTGAGAAGATGTACACCAAGAGCAGCCACCTGAAGGCCCACTTCCGGAGACACACGGGGGAGAAACCTTATCAGTGTAGCTGGCCAGACTGTGGATGGAGGTATACCCATACTTTGCTAATATCACACCCTAGCATATTAGCATATCACATTACCTGTGACAGATTAGATTAGATCGAGGGAGGGGGAGGGGATGGACTACGTCTAAACCAGTGTTTCTAAAGCTTTTTCAGACCGAGGACCACCAACCCTCGGCCCCCTCTCCAAACCAAACCCTCTATTGCTACCCTCTAACCAAAGCAGCAGGCTTGCATAGGTATTTATTAGGTATAGGCACCTCAATGTTCAGATAGCCTACAATATAAATTACAGGCCTGTCTCATAGTATTCAGTGAACCACTCGTCTTTTAACTGATATACGATAGATACTACTAGTAATACCACAATTATAAACATGTCATAGAAAGGGAATTTGTCAGAAATGTTGAGCAAAAGAGACCCTACTGATCTCTCATTTTCATTTTAAAAGTACAATCCAATTTCCTTGCATCTCTCTTATCAAAACACTCTTATTTAGCCTCTCTTCACTTTTTCCACTGTCCTTAGGTTCTCTCGCTCTGATGAGTTGTCCCGCCACAGACGTTCCCACTCTGGGGTCAAGCCGTACGGCTGCACTTTCTGCGACAAGAAGTTTGCCCGCAGCGACCACCTGTCCAAACACACCAAGGTGCACCGCAGCCCTCGGCCCGGGCGACTGGTGCGGGCCAGCTTCTGAGGTGCTCTCAGGTCTGAACTGAGTATTAAGCCGCTTGGCAGGCCTCACTGCTGGGATGGTGCTCTTCATGCTCCTCTATAAGGAAGCCCAGCAAGCTACAGTTACAATATATCTCCATGGTGCTTTTATATGTAAGAAAAAAAGCAGGTGAAAAGTCTGCATCCCCTCTGTCATATGTGCAGGCAATCCAGATGTTTTAGCTTTTTATTTCCGTTGCTATGGCAAGCTAACATGAACCTGCTCAGGGATGTGATTGTTTAGCACAGAGCAGGTTTGTGAGTTGTTCTAGGCAACAATGTCCGTGTCAAGTCCCTCTGTATTTAAAAGATTAAAACTATCAGCAACACGTATAAGTCTGAAGCAAACTGTCAACATTAGTTGAGGCCTTTGAAAACAATACTGACTCTTTTCCATCAGACATGTCCTAAGCACAATCAGTAGTATAATATTGGAATGTTAACTAAATACTAATCAGTTAGCATTTTAGATTGGTGGCACTTAAATGGCAGACTGATTGTGCAGAAGGCTTTATAATGGTGCTCGGTTGAAGACCAGCTTTGCAAAAGACTCAATTCTATTACGGTAGCCATTTGCAAGCTCTTTTGAGATGAAAATTCATTGACAGTTAATTGCCTAGGGGGAAAAAAAACAGGGCAACATGACTTGTCAGTGTTTGTCTATCCAGCTATAGCTTGAGACCACCAGTTATAGATAAACGGTGGGTGAAAAAATCATGAAATGGAATTGATTGCACTAAAACAAAATTGCATTCAAGTAACTTTTTGGGAAAATGTAAATCACTTTCCAGAAATATCAATCTCAGCATTGTTTTAGTTCAAAAATAAACTACAACAACAAAACAGCCATTAAGCTCTACTACTCATCAGTAAGCAAACATGGCTTTTATTTCACAGAATAAGCTCTGGTGAGACCGTCAGGTACGGTTTCCCAAACACTAGGTCCAACAAATAGTAGTACACTCGCCTTCTTAACATGCAGTCCCAAGGAGTGGTTTCCTCTCCAAATATACATTAACCTTGTCTTCACATCCATAGTGAAATACAGAAGTGCACTTCAGCAGCTGTTGACCGTATGTCCTTAACCTCATTGTTGTTTTTTTGTTTTCCATGTCCAATCAAGCCTTCAGGTCTACCTAAAGGTTGTTTTGTTTTTGTGTATGTATTGTAAACTTACAGTCCTTTCCATACGCCGTCTCTCCCTGAAATAAGCACCCGGGCAAGGGCCGATACACTCACAACCCTCTTGCTCTTGTGGGATGGCTTTGCTGATGATGATGAACTGAGTCCCACTTAAGTACTGTATGAATTATAAGCTATTTTTCTTCATTGTTGTATAATATCAATGTACATGTATGTATGTTGCATATGCACCATTGTTATTATTTTATTGTATTTTGTTACTTTAGTTTAGTCATTGTTTAAAGTCCATAGTTTCTGTTAGGCTGACAAAGACAGCTTCATCATTAAGTACACTGATTCTTGGTCTGGCAGCTGATTGTTTCATGTCGATATGAAGCTATCTGGCAACATTTTAAGCTATGTAACAGATAACCAGGAAATGTCAAGGTTTCGTTTTTACCTTGTTGAATCATGTTTATTGTTCCTGGAGTAGCACCCTGAAGGAAAAAAAAAACTTATTATAGCAGTCTTGCGGTCTCAAAGAATTTAATCAGTTCTGAGATTGAGCTTAAAAAAGTCAAAAGCCAAAAAGTGTGTTAGGAGAAAAAAAAAGAATTTAGTATGATCTTGTCAATATCTTATACTTATTACGTCCAAGATATATTCTTGTGGAATTAAGTCCAATTTAAGATATACTCTTCTACTAAGCTATATTCTTTTTCTCCCTATGTGAGGGGTGGGCAGAACACAAGCAAGACTGTTGTAAGAAGTAGTTTTTTCCTTAAGGTGTTCTTGAAAGGCCTCTTTGAGGGAAACTGGTTAATCACTGCAACCTGTAAAGTGCACTTAGGTGACGACTGGCAGGTGTATCAAGTGTCAGAATCTTCATTATCTCCTGGAGGGTGTGTGTGTGTTGGAGATCTAACTAGGGCCAAGCTCAGCGGTTGCAGCGTTTTGAGACGTTTTGGTACAGTTCTTTTTCATCCCTATGGGTGATGTACAAAACGTTTTGCAAAGTTCTGTCATCTTGAACCGATATATGTCATAGAAAATGTAATAGACCTCCTGGTATCAAAGTGTAGTTCTGGACTGCTATACTAATAGTAGTAGCACTTTTAACGGATTGTCATTGGTCATCACCACAAGTTTGGGAAAACAAGGACAATAAGTATTGATTTCTTTTACAGCATGACACTAATCCAAATGCCAAATGCAATCCTTCAAAACCTGTTTTCTTTGCCTTACCAGGAGCGTCATGCTATTCAGTTTAACTGTACTCATTAACAAAGCCATCAGATGTAGCCACTCTGCTGTAGAGATGGTGAAAAACAGTATAGGTTCTATTTTTGAACATGTCAAATGCTATTTTCCTATGTATGATGAATAATAAAATAATGCCTTGCATTGGAAAGTGACATTTTTAACTCTTTCTAAAGAACATTTTGGTTTGGTAGCTGTTTTTTAATGAGAAATGTGAAATGTGAAAACCTGGCCAGTGGGTCAAGGAGAAGCTAAAAGTCAAAACATTTCTGAGATAATAAGGCATGTAGCTAGTTTGTTATGCTCTCTGTGAATGAAGACACACAGTGAAGCTAAAAATCACTTTTCACCAACAAATGTGACATCCCCAGTGTTGTAACTATTACGTAACATGTGAAGAAAGCTTGAATCATGAAGGGCCTGCTTAGTTGCATTTCTGTCACTTTTAGAGTGCAGAATGCAGTGGGCTCGTGCAAGGAGAATGCTAGTTTGTGTCAGCCTGAATAAGTTGTTACCAAACTGAAATATGTGGGAGTGTTCTATGTGATGTTGGCTGCATGGAGCAGAAAGCACTCTAGAAGCCTAGCATGCTTGTCAGACTGGAATGTCTGGCTTTTTGTGCCAAACTGTTCTCCGTATGTTCCATTTCACAGTGAGCTGGAGAAGGTGTGGCTGCTTCTTCCCGAAATGACCCAACATCAACCTCCACAGCATGGCTAAAAATACTTGGGCAGAGCCTGTATGAAATCTTCGAATGCATCCAGCTATCCTAGGGAAAAGATAGGATATTTTCCTCTTGCTCTTTTTCCTAACGGTAGTTTAGGATTTCTATCCATGGATACTTGGGCCCTCCCTCCTCCCTCTCCATTACAGCTGGGAAAATGGGTCACAGAAAAGCCTTGAGGACGGAGGCGACATTTCTTTTGTCTCTTTTATCACCAGAGACCTCCTAGTCTGTCCGCCCGTCAGATTTACTGGTGCAACAGAGAAGCTACTACAGGACACCACTCTAAAACCCAGAACTAGACTTTGTCAGGAGGGCTCCTATTTATGTGTCTTGTTTCAGATTTCACTCTATATAGCCTATGCACTCATTCAATACTGTATGGTTTACAAAGCTATACTCAATATTATTCATTCAAGAGAAAGCAACATATGTAGGCTACATCTTTCACTGATCTGATCTGATCTCATATCGACACTGATCATTTGTGTATGCAAATAAGCATCCAGAGTAAACCATCTCCCAGCTGATCGACAGTAACCCCTTGGCAGTTAGTTCTGTCTTATCTGACATCTGCATTCTGTGGAGACCAAATTCTGAACCACATTAACTGTCAGCAGGTGTGCCATCCAAAAAAAAGTAGGCCTATGTTATTTTGTTTTCAAGAGTAGTGAACAACATACACAGACACTGTCTCTCAAATATTTCTGTAGGTCTAGGTAGCCATAGGCCTATTTGTAAGTCTGAACTGAACAGCTACATTAGGCTATACAATGTTAAAATAAAATGGAACGCTAAATATGTCAAAAGAAAATGAACAGACAGCTGTTGACGCAAGTCCAGTGCTGACAGTGCACCCTTGAGAGCTGGCCACTGCAGGTAGCCCAAACACTTTTACTCACAACCAAGAATGTGAGGTAATCAATGAGGAATGTTAAAACCTCTCTGAGCTACCGCGCGCCCCCTGGTGGCAATCAGTTGAAGGCACTGTTTAGTGAGTAGAAGCTCAAAGGACTTTTGTTCATGATAATGCAAAGACCAAATTTCTGTACTGAACATCTGTCAGATAGATTTCATATTGCACATTTCACCCTAGTTTAAGTGGATTCACTGCTTCACAGTACATCAATAAAAATAGGTAAATACTCACAAGATCAGAATTAATTGACTGCTCTTGTCATGTAAGGATTCCAAAGTGGTAATCTAGATGTGCCTTTTGTTAATGAAACCTCTTAATGATACAAAGGTCCCAATTTCTGTGAAGATATGCCAAATTTCAGACTGCATAGGCCTACTTTCCCCTGTTTTGAAGACTCAGCCAGTCCACTACCGGTACATTAATAATGCAGGTATGCTCACAAGATCAAAATTAATTGACTGCTCCTATCTCATTTAACAAGTCGTAATATCATGGTTATTACTCATCTTAACGTCAACTCTATAAAACCAATACTACAGCCTACTTAACAGACCTAAAAAAAATATCCAAATAAAGAATTCAGTTGTGACACCACCAGGACACACAACAAATCAAGCTATTCCATCATTTCCATCTATGCAAGTATGGACAGAGTAAAATCTCCCACACACAGCCTCTGCATCCGCTGGCTACGATGACAGCTCGCAGACAAGCTGTACATTTTATCCCTACTAGTTGTCAGAGAGAATATCCACACGCAATGCATCTGGCCCAGCCTCTGTCTGACATGCATACGAAGTGCGCCTACAAATGACCACGGAGGGAGCTAAAAACATATTTATGAAAATACTAGCAAACAAAAAAGGAAGTGATCTCAGCATAGTCTTAATTTCCTGTTCAGAGAGATTTGTTCCTGTTAACAATTGCTAAGGACCTTAAACATTTTTGTGGATTTGTTTACCCAACAAACTTGTCTGTTATCTTCACGCGAAAACCAAATGCAACTCTGCAGACCAGGAATTAAAAATGTAGCCACCTAAGTGCAAATTAATTAGTTTTGTTTTTTTGTTGTGGACTTGACTGTTCAAGATTGAAATCAACAACATCGGCAAGAAAGGTAAGACGGGCTCTGTGAAGTGAAATTTCTCAAGTCTGCCCACCGGAGCGATTTTCTTGTCAGTCAAATCGCACCTTAGCCTGCTAGCAAGTAAACTGACATTAGCAAGCTATCGCTAGCTATTTAGTCACTGAGTTTGCATTGCTGTACCATGTACTTGGATAGCCCCGGCGGCTAGCTAGTTAGTTAGACTAACGATAACAACTTTCTCGCTGTTTAGTAGATAGGTAGTCAATGGTACATTGTAGAAAACACATGCAGCTAATAACGTTTGTATTGAGTTTGGCAATAGTTTGTTAATTATGAAGCCATTGCCCATCTAAATAAGAGAGTTATTCGTAACCTAACCTAGCACGTTATTGCATAAGATGTAAGGGTTTTTACACGTTATCTTAAAACAAGAAAATGCTTCAAACCAGGGAACAATGTTAGATCACTGTTTTGTAGCTAATGAATAAAGATAATAATTTAGTTATCTTTTAGACTCTATCATTAGCATTGTTGGTTCTTTCAAGTAACGTTAACGTTACTACCTCTGCGGTTGCAGATGAGTTAGTTAACGTTAACGTCTTCCTACACGTTCACGGGCTTTATCCCTAACGTTAATCTCATCTGACTCTTGCGAGGTATTCAGTTTATCCATTGGTACGCTTTAGCACCAGGCTGTTTCACATTAATGTTTTTGTCAGTGTGTGGGAGGTGTGCTTTGGAAGCTTTGCTCCCGCATGGGCAAAGATGAGTCAGAGTAGATTTGGCTTTAATTTAACCACACAACATAAGCGGTGTCTGCAAGAATTCACTCCACGCCGGGAAGGCTATTGGTAACGTTACTGGGTGAATTAAAAAGCATGGACACCCATCAAAAAAGAGTCAGCTTCACAAACATATGTTTATGTAACGTTAGGCTATAAGGCAGTCGGCTTCAGAGATTTTATGCTAGTTTCAAGTCCATGCTTCTGGCATTCTATCCACAGCCGAAACCTTTTCCTTACAGGTAGAAGCCTAATGTGACTAGTGACCAAATAATATGCTGACACTCAGTTGAGTTGATTACGGTCGCACTTGACCTTTGATAGAGTGTCCAAAAGGGTTTCGGGGTTTTGACTGTATGTTATGTCTATGTCATATTTTAAATGACATGGGACCATAATTTTCCTCATAATTTTTCCTTTTTACCCAACATGTCAGCATGTCAACAAGACCATTCAATGTATCACGTCATCTTTAGGCTGTAAGTCTGTAAGGCCTAAGCTAGTAGGAGAAATCCAGTGTTAAATCAATCCATAGCCCTGTTGTTCAAACTCACCAAGTGCTGTAGGTAGGAAAAGGAATAAGAAAATTTGATACAACAAAGACCAAGCAGTGAACTGGCAGCCAGCACTGAGCGAATGGGGCATAACAACTTACTTTCAGTTTCATTTTATTATGCCTCATTCCGTCAGCATTACTAATCATTTGTTATTTGGTCTATGTAGCATCAAATGTTCTTATGTTCTTATGTTCTCAGCATTCAGGTACCTTGAACAATTAAATTATATTTTTTTTGTAGAGTGCCAATTACAATACAATTGTTTCGTGGCAGGACAACAGGACTATTGACTGATTCACACTGGATTTCTCATTTAAGTTACCATAATGGTGGATGGTCCTAGCGCCAGACAATAACAAATCTGACTGTGAATGAATTCTTTATGAACTGTCACGCATGTACAAATAATGCCGCTGTATAACCTAGACAAGATGATGGCTGAGTTAATGGCAGGTTAAATGTACCGGCAAGTGGTACTCATACTCAATGTGTAAGAACCACACAGTTAGTCAAGGGGTTCACCAGCCATTTAATCCAAACTGTTGGTCTGTTAGGCTGTGTCTTTTAAGTTTCAGGCTATGTACAGTAGTATAGTACGGTTGGATTCAGGCACAGTAACTGGCACACACGTGATCTGGCAAAGGCTGTTGTTTGCAAGACAAATGGCAGAAAATAGATGCTGGTTTCAGAGGACCCCCGTCGTCTGTTTTTGATGCTCAAGAGGAAGCTCTTTGAGAGCTTGTGGTCTACGCTTTGTTTTGTCATGTGCTTTGACCTGCGTTCTTGTAATACAGGTACAGTTTACAGTCTTTGCAGTCTGGAACCCAGACATACTGTATTGTATCATATCAACATATTGGCATATTATTGTTAAGAAACATAGGCTAGGCCTATTGCCTGATATGTCATTCATTTCTGTCAAGGGATATTCAGGGAAGAACATAGAAGTAGCATAGAAGACTGCTGTGTATTTCAGAGTGTCAGTTTATTCATGATGGATTATTGTTCAGTGCCCACTTTTGTAAGGTTGTAGGCCTAAGTGTAGTCACTATCCTTTTTATGGGTTACAAAGGCTTATGTTTTTTTATGTATAGTAGTTAATCATGTTGATGTATTTCTTCTTCCTCTTCTTCTTCTTCACCTGAAATTTGACTTGAACATTTCTTCTTCCTCTTCTTCTTCTTCTTCACCTGAAATTTGACTTGAACAGTAGAGCACAAAGGACAACAATCCTGACATACCTTGAATGTTTAGGCTATTTTGTAGCATCCTTTGCTTGACCCAGACTAAAGTTAAGTGTGTGCCTGTGTGTCTGTGTCTATGTCTCTCTGTGTGTGTGTGTGTGTGTGTGTGTGTGTGTGTGTGTGTGTGTGTGTGTGTGTGTGTGTGTGTGTGCGCGCGCGCGCGCAGCTGGATGCCATGGACAGCTCGGTCACCCTGTGGCAGTTTCTGCTGCAGCTTCTTCTGGACCGGAGCCAGGAGCAGCTCATCTGCTGGACCAACCAGGAGGGCGAGTTCAAGCTGCTGCAGGCCGAGGAGGTGGCCAAGCTGTGGGGTGCCCGCAAGAACAAGCCCAACATGAACTACGACAAGCTAAGCCGGGCCCTGCGCTACTATTATGAAAAGGTACTTTAATTTCTACTGACATGTAGTTGGCTCGCAGTTTGTGAAGGCCATAATTTGGAGTACTTCCAACCATAATATTGCTGTTGTTTGAGCTGGCGGAAAAAAAGCTTAATCTCTGTTTTATATCAGTGCTCTTTTCAATAGTAACTAGCTTATAACAACATAGTAAACAAATGTTGAACTGGAATTAGCCTAGCTATTACTAGCGATAAAGAAATTGGTACAGGAACTGAACAGGGTATTTTTTTTAACTGAGCTGTATGCTTCTGAATGTTCTAAATTGAAATCTTTACACCTGGGTTGCAACCAGATGGTTGGTGGAATATCGGCCTTAGAGATTATTTGTTATACAAGAATGATGAACTCGGTAGAGGCAACTTTGAGCAAAGTCCTTCACCTTTGCCTTGTTCATTATTTGCATATAACATCACACCTTGTCGGCCATTATCCTTTACATAGTTACTCCGTCCATTAGGCTAGTATTAGCCCAACGAAGGCTGGAAAAGGTGGTTTAGCAGGGAAACTGTTTGTGCATTAACCTTTGCTGTCAGGTTTCAATGGATTTGTTTAAATATTTCATGGTGTCTCTCAGGATATGACCCTCAGTCGGCCATCAGTGTCAAAGTGCAAAATAAATGTGTGGTTATCTGGTAATGATAAGAAATAATTATGTTTAACTTGCCGATGATAAATGCAGTGGGAATAGGGGGTGAGAGAAGCTGATGGTACAGTAGGTATTGGATGTAGTGGACCTAGACTGACTGTGCTGTTGGATTATGTCAGTGTTCTGGATCTTTTCGTCTTTGTTGATGAGATAAGTTACAGGTGGTCTATATCCAGTCAACATTTTAATTCTTTAAATCTCTCAGATGTTAGCTAAGTCTTTCAGCATTCAGGGCTTAAAGGAGAGAACGAGATTTACAACGTTTTGGAAAGAGATATTTTATTAGGCTACTACTAGCCAGAGCTATATTTGTGCAGGCACATGGTATTGGTCAGATGTTCTTGTGGTCACTGGTCAGTTTTTTTTCTTTTCTGGGGTACATCTCACTTATGGCTTCATTTACTCTCCTTTTTTCAGTTTTCCACAGTTAAAGGGAGTTCTTATTCTTATTGCCCACTCTTATCACACAAAACCAACTCCCTGAATTTGCTAGATCCACACACTGTTCCTTTAACATGCCTACTAACTTGTCACATCCACCACCACTGTGTTGTTGTTATTATTCCTGGTGGTGTTTTGGATGGCAAGTCCCTCCTGTGTTCATGCCCCATTCCTGGAGTCTTGGGTGCTGCTGCTGCTGTGCTGTGTTTTCTCTTCCCTGCGTGGGAGGCTGGTAGCCACTAGTGCAGGAGGATGGGATCAGGGTGGAGCAGTGTCACCGTGGTTTCCTCTCTCCCCCTCACATTCCTCGGAGCTGCTGGAAGCCGCCGCGCTGCTCGACTGGACTGTAATTGCAGGCTGTTTAGTCGCGGTGGAGCGGGAGCCCACGTTACCGGGTGGGATGTCTGAGCGTCAGGGTGGAGGGCCGTCACTGGAGGACGTGCTGTGTTCTTCCTTAAACAACTGTGGCCACTGTGGGGTTTTTGGTTCTAGCTTGATGCATCAAATGCTTTCACATTTTTTTTTTTTCAGTTTGTGAGAAGTGTCTGAAACCTATCCGTTGGCATACAGTACGTTCGCTCCATGATGGGCAGATACTTTCTGCTTCAACAAATAGCTACTGTTTAGTCGTGACGTATGTTGCGTACAGGAACACGCCAGTTGAGTTCAACGTTATCACTCTCAGCCCTGCCTCTATTTGCTGATTGGTCCAGAGAGCTCAGGGCCAGTGTGAAACTAAGCCTACTATAAAGTGCAGAACCCTAACTAGGTAGCTAAATTAAAAGAAT
The DNA here is from genome assembly GCA_027497455.2 of Sardinella longiceps. Lineage (NCBI taxonomy): Eukaryota > Metazoa > Chordata > Actinopteri > Clupeiformes > Clupeidae > Sardinella > Sardinella longiceps. Next base: position 5,059,543 of record JAODXP020000013.1, on the reverse strand, counting down.
TAAGCTGAAACACTAGCACTTTTTCTCCTTCATTGATGTGTATTTCCTTTTAAAAATGCCTATGAGGATGCCTTCTCTACTCCTGTAATAGGCAGGCATGCCAGGGCCTGTTAACATTTCAAACTCTGCCAGAGAAAGTGATAGAGGTATCCAGTGAAAAAAACAAAAAAAGATTGAGAAATCTTAATCCTGACATTGCATTACATATAAATACATACTGTATACAGTACATACATATACAATATACATATACATACGTACATATACAATTCAGCCATATTAAAGATTGGGGCCAGCGGCTGATTTTTAGATCTTTGCCATTTGCTATTTCAAGTGGACAAAATGCAGCTTCAGCTTATTCCACACACACACACACACACACACACACACACACACACACACACACACACACACACACAGCAGACTACTTAGTAGCGAGAGCTCCAGATGTGGTTGTGGGAAGCCGTGGGGCTTCTATGCCATCTGTTGACAACAAAGAAACCTGGCCAAAAAGCTGTTCCGCTCAGTATTTATCCCCGTTGTCCCGCCACACACAAATAGGCTCTCAGTATTGTTGACATGGTAACTGGGCCTGTACACCCACCGTATGAGTACAACTATCCTTGCCAGTCTCTACAGTACAATCTCTATATGGCTTGCAGTCACTAAGGACAAATGGACAGGTTTTTTTTTGCAGGACCAGATAGAAAAATCATCATTTATTTTCTGCTTGTGAATGTAGACAATTACAGCTATGACCTGACTATTGTTGACAGTTATGGGGCACCCACCCAAGTGGTTGTCAGTTTAACAGGATGAGATCGATTTGAGTGCAGAGGTAGAAGTAGCGCTTGCAGCTGTATTTAGCTGATGTGTGAATGTGAAGAGAGGCAGAGAGACGAGGCATCTGTTAATGACGTTAACTGTGTTATCCCACGTAATGACTGCTGCTAAATTGAGCTCCTTTTTCTTTTACTTCCTTCCTCCCACACCTACCCCCCACCCCCACCCCACACACACCCCTTTCCATCTGCCATAGAACATCATCAAGAAAGTGAATGGCCAGAAGTTTGTGTACCGCTTCGTGTCCTACCCAGACATCCTGAAGGGGGAGCCGATGAGCGGGGCCGAGGGGGCAGGGGAAGGAGGACTGGGCGGAGCCTTGCCTGTGACGGACAGGAGCTCTAACCTCCAACTGAAAGAGAGGGACAACAAGAGCGGACTTCAGGAGAGGTGCGGAGCGATGGGAAACATTGCCGGGCAGGGGAAATCCACCGGCCGCAACGACTACATCCACTCCGGCCTGTACACCACCTTCACGCTGACCTCACTGCAGTCGGGCACTCAGCTTTTTAAGTCCATCAAGATGGAGAACCCGGGCGAAAAACTGGCGGAGAAAAAAGGTACCACAGAGGTGCAGACACAACAGCCCCAGCCCCAGCAGCAGCAGCAGCACCAGCAGTCATCATCCTCGCCGTCCGTCATCCGGTTCGGGACCATCACACTCAGTCGGTCATCTGCTCCCACCGTGGCGGAGAAGCTCAAAGCACTTCCGCAGTCGTCGGTGGTGGATCCCCTCCACGCCTCGCCGTTGATGACCGGCGAAGTTGAGATTGGTGGCAACCAGCTGCCTCTGCCTCAAATAACCAGTGCGTTCGATGATACCTTGGCCAGCACCAATTCGCCGATACAGGTGTTCAACCTGACGGGGCTCAACTCGCGTTCGCCCTCGCCTAACACATTGCAGGACTCTCAGGAG
>JAODXP020000013.1:4965284-5052784 GCA_027497455.2 Sardinella longiceps | reverse complement strand
CCATCTGGAATGGCTACCAATAAGGATTGCTGTTTTAGTTTTTCCTGCGTCACTCTCATCAGCATCACATGTTGGTTTTGATATGAATGGTTGAAGTAGCATGTCAATAAAGATGACGAACAAGTGGTTTATGCAAGGATTTTTGATAAGGCCCAGCTTTCTTAAACACCTCTCCAATGGAGCGATCCCAGATGGATATGCGGAGACAGGTGGAACGGAATCCATCTTGCGAGAGTCGGCTTATCAGGGAAAGGGCTTTGGAGAAATAATGTTTGTTTTGTATCCTTCTGTGTGGATTTTAAGAGATAACCCCTGTCATCGCGGACAATAGCAGCTCTCACGGCCATTTGTCTTTAGCAGTTTAAAAGTAGAGCATCAGTGATAGATGGAGAGGGATCTCCCTTATGAATCTGTTTTTTTTTCTATGCTCTTGCCGCTGCAGATTGTATTTCCTGTTTGCATTAGAATCTCTGTTAGAACCTCTGTGTACCTGCCACAAAGGTGCAGCCCCCTACCTCTACCCACTGGCTTTACCCCCTTGGGTCCGACTGAAGGACAAAGTCATTGCTTTAAAGAGAAACTACACCAGCACTTCAAACTCACTCGAAAACTGGAAACTTGTTGTTTTAATCGTTGGCACTTAATCTCTTGTGTTTGGGGAAACTTTTTGATCTTGAGTGTATTTGTGTGTTCAAATCTACCCCTAAGTGACTTAACCACAAGCCCCCCCACCCCAACCTCGCTTTCCTCTGTTTCCTCACTGGCAGTAGGTCAAGCGGCTTCTCACAAACAAGGCTACTAGTGTTTCATTGGCCAATGAGCTGGAGCCGACTGAGGTAGTTAATGAGTAATCTGCCGTAGGCTCTCAGTATCAGGCCCTATTAGAGTCGTCTCAAGGATATCAAGATGTTTGACGAGAGTTAGTTTATTTACCGTTTCCGCTTAATGTTTTTCCCTGGTGTAACACCAGGAGGAATTTGATCTCACTCTCACACTCCCTTAGAACCTCAGAAAGAAAAAGAACTCGGAAAGAAAAAAAAAACTCAGGTATTACAGTGCATGGTCGTGTCAAAACGACATGACGTATGTCAGGTTCCGCCACAAGTTTTTTTTAAAAAATAATTCCTCCTGCCTTGGAGAAAAGTGAGAAGTAATTTTTGTTTCAACTCTTATTAAGCCATACTCAGTTGACCTCAGTTGAATAGAAAGCCTAAATCCACAGTCTAGTCGTACAGAAGAATTCTCTGTAAGCATTGGAACACGGTGTTGGAATGGAAAGGCCATACAGTACTCATACATGGTGCCTTATTTTGCTGGATGGATGTATTTGCCAAATGAGATGGTGGTGTTAGTTGTGCACTCTCAGCTGACACAGGCGTCATCAGAAAGAAACGATTGTTAGGGACATGATTCAGTTGCTTTTTCTGGAACAATTTCTCTCGTGCTGATATCTCAAGCCCGGGAATGACTTAATGCCATATTCTTTTACTTCGGTATTCCAAGTTTGCCCTCACGTTTCTCGAATAGCAGAACCCATGTGCTATAGAACGTGAATTGTTCATTTGAAAAAGAAAGTATGGGTATCCAACTATTCGCACTTATATGCTCTGTTAATTTTCTAATGTTAGTCATCATATTGCCCTTTCTGTAGCCTGACATTGTATCCTTGATGCCATGGAGTCCTCACTTGTCTGGTTTTGTTTTGTTTTGTGCTCGTCCCATTTGCCCTGTGTGCCAGTGATGTGGTTGATGCGTGACCATTTCCCATCAGCTTCTAATACCTACTGTGCCACGCTGCCACCTTTGGGAGAGACTGTAATGTGGTATAATGTAAAGACTGTGTGCGTGTGTGTGTGTGTGTGTGTCACAAGCCAACACAATGTTTAATGATTTTTTTTTTTTTTTTTTTAATATATACACCTTCTCATTCATTTGTGTATTTCCTGTGTATACTTTTCTATTCCTTTGTCTACTTGTGGGTGGTGTTCTGTTATTTTCGTAAGACAGATTGCGATTATAATTTACATTGTCTGGTTTATTTTAGTGGGTAGTTTTTATTTGTTTTTGGTTTGTTTGTTTTCCTTGTCAAATCTGACCAGTCGGTGGACCTATCCTTTGTAACACTGAAAGGTTTGAAAGTAGCAGTCTAATTGAACCAAGCTAATCTTTTGTACAGTGTTTTGACCTTGTTGATGCTAAAGTAGTTGTCAGTATTGACACTTAAAAAGGCGTATTTGTACAACTAAAAAGGTGACTTTAAATTAATTATTTTTAACCCCAGGGAATATTATTATTTGAAATCCCAGGTTAAAAAGAAATGCAGGGATGTAAAACAACTTGCATTGACAGTGGGTATTCAGTGCACTCAAAATGCTTTGCCATATTCTTTGAAGACACCTAATGGTGACTCAGGATTTGGGGGAAAGCTTCAAGTGCATGAAAGAAAAAGGTTATTGGGGGAAAATGTCCTTTACATGTACAGTACTTTACATATACTTTACGTGATAAACATAATATAGTTCCCTTGTTTTCCACTTGGGATCCCTTAAGTCCTAAACTGCAGTGGTTTGGTTTCAAATTGTAGGTTTTATTCAATGTATCAAGGTGAAGAGATACTCCGCTGTAAGAACAGCAAATGTTTTATTGTCATTTGAAGATATTTTTAATACATCCCACTTCGATTTGGTAAAGTAAGCCTATGCACAAAGTACTTTATACTGCACATCAGAGGAGTGGACTCCTAAAAAATGTAAAACCCCTACAGATTTTTACAAATCAAGCAGAGAAAATGTCTATTTTCTTCTCCCCCTGACTTAGATTTCTATGATAATGTCATAGTATAGTATGAGAGGAATACGCTATATTTTATTTACTGTAGTTTTGATAAAATGCCAATGTCTAACAGCCATAATGGTTAGAACCGAGACAAACGGTTGTGGTCTATAGGAATTGTAAACTGTTGCCTTTTTTTCCTTTTGTGTATAAAAAGAAAACAAAAAAACATCTTTATGGTACTGATATATCCCATCGCCTTGTAACTCATCAGCCCCTCAAATGTATTTTGTCAAACGAAGAACAATTTTTTTCCCGGTTTAACTCACATGTTTAAATGCAAAATGTTTACAAGCTTGATGTTAATTGGAGTGTTCTTTGTACTGTACATAAAGCTGGAGTGGTAAATCTGTATGTTGGATTTAAACAGGAAATGCATTAAATATGAACTTTGTCAACTGCGACTGTGTGGCTTTTCCTGAACTGTTTTGAGAAGTTCCTGGTGAAAATTTAGGAATGGGGAGTGACCGAATCTTCATATAAGGACAGGAATGCTTTTCTGATAGTCATCATTATATTACAGTCTAATAAAACTGTCAGTAATGACAGTATGATTTCTGCAGAATGAAAAAAAGTTACCGTATTCTTTCACTTTCACCACTCAATGGCCGTTACTGATACTGATAAACACATACTGCAGGATGTTGCATCTGTAATGTGAAAGAATTATTACCAATCATACTCATCAGTGGAATGGTCAATTCTGAGCAAGACATTTTGTTCTAATGACCAAAGGTAAACTTGCATATTCATTCACACTGCCTCAAATGTTACATAATCCTAAGGGAATGTAATGTAATCACAAGGTTTATTACCACCGTGTGCCTCCCTGGTTACTAGTGCTTGATTTTCAAATCTGATTACATAATTTAGTTTACATGTTGACTTTATTTCGAAATGCTGCCAACATTATAGGTTATTAAGGGAGTAGGGTAGAACAAAATGTATAAGATTTGTTTATTTCCCTTCCATTGCCAATGCACAGTAATTCAACTAAAGTATGGACTATCAAAAAGTTATCTGTTGTTTTTTGTTTGTTTGTTTGTTTGTTTTAATCTAAGTGATATCCATTCACTGCTGTCGTCATATTGCCTTTGGTTAGGAGGATGACCAATGACTAACAGCATTTTAAGTGTGACCATATACATCAGGGATTTTTCTAGACAAGAAAAAGTTAGGGAACTGGCTAACATTGGGAACCCTGTTTGAAACAAAATGACTAAATGACTGTGACATGTTCATTGAGAGCCAGAGGCATTGAGGTATTTACGTTCAGTGAATTAGAAAAACAATCACAGCTAAAGAATGACGGAATAGTTTTTCATATTTGAAAATGTCAACACGTAATTTCTTCAGCAACCTGGACACATTACCTGTCTGTCTAGAAATGTGTCATTTCAACAGCCATTATACCAGACCTGCTAGTCACAATGAACACACATAATGTAAGGTTATCAGGGAAAGGACTTGTTTCCATTCAGTTGTGTAGTTGCTATTGTTAGTGGTGTTGATGCTTAGCACCAGAAAATATGTCAGCTTTTTCTTTTTTTTTTGCCTTAAATACACCATCAGACAAAAACAACAGCAGAAGCAATAAAGTGAGCTTAAGTTTTGTTATTATAAAAAAATAAATGTTTCCATTTTTTCTTTCAAGCATTCATTCATTCATGTGTGCAATTTCTGTTCATGAAAAATCATGAAAAACTGATAATTCTGTACATTTTAACCTTTGATCTGTGTGGTATTTTGATTAAGCAGTGAGATAGATGACTTTTGTCCTGTTTGACAAGTCCTGCCGCCAGCAGCGTGCTTTGGTTTTCTTGTTCCCTTCATTACATCATCAGCAGCAGCATCCCTGCCTTGCCAGTCCTCTCCTTGTGCGAAATATCTCTCTCTGGGGACACGCCTCCACTCACCGACTCACACCATTAGCATTGGTATTCTCTGCCTTTGTAGGCTTCTCCACGTCACCTGAGAAACACACACAGACACACACACACGAAAGAATTAAATGACCGCACAAATACACATACTCACACACACACACACACACACACACACACACACACACACACACACACACACACACACACACACACACACACACACAGAGCCAAGGACTGCAGTCTTAAAACAGGATTAAGACCAAAGCCGCCTCGTAAACCATAAACACACACCTTAAATTATATGAATGGTTAACTCATGCCACACACAGAAAGAAATGGCTCCTGCTAACAGACTGAGACAAAGCACTAGTCTTCTATTAGTTCATCCATTCAAAAAAAGAGTCATCTTTGTATCTTTATATTTTACATTATACAGTATATTTAAGTGAATAAATTGGTACATTTTATTAATTTGTTATATATTATTATTGATTTATAATTTCTTATCAATTACTCCAAAGTAACTCTGTGAATGCCTATAGGCTTTAAACAAATCTATTTTGGAGCAGTAGCCAGTCATCTTTTCTTTTCCTGTCTTCCACTCTCAGCTCTATTTACATTCTAAACTGATCAGTCATGCTCCAGTCTGTCACTGCATTCATACAACACAGGTTGATTTAGCTTTAAAAACCCATCAGTAATTTCCGTTGACAGAGTCTTATTGTGGCTCTGAGAGTGGGCATCCTATAGCATCGTATAGTGTGTACCTGTCAAGCGGGCACTGTATACCCTCCAGAAGTACATGAGCCCCAGGTACGAGCAGAGGCCCAGGAAGCTGAAGATGACGCCTAACACCATGAAGCTGTAGCTGCCCTGGCTGTGCATTACCTGCAGAGGGACGAGGAGAGTATACATACAGATAGATACATATAAGATAGAAGGATATGAGTTTTTTTTTCTTTTATAAGGACCCCCTTGAAAATGAGATGCTGAATTAAAATGCTTGATGTACCGATAGTAAAATGCTCTAGATGTTTAGCCATCATTTAAGTATAGACTTGAGTAACTAAATGCTCTAACGTAAAACATCTCCACAACTAACAAATGGACAGTAATGGGTCTAGTTGATACATAAATCAAGTTGTCAACAATGTGATGGGTCTATAAGATATGCATTTTGAAGGCACATAAATGCATGAATGGCCATGAGGGGTTGCAGCATTTTGCACAAGAGGAAATGATTCAACAGACAATTGAGTGACTGAGGAGAAAGGTCTGTAGAAAGGGGGTTTGGGGATTGAGTTATTTTTAAAACTTAGTTTACCTTTACACGCACTGACAGACTATGGAGTACTGTATGGAGTTCAGAAGTGCCCAGTGGTTGCTGTATATATACTTACAGAGCCCACAAGCAGCTGAAGAAACATCTCCCCCATGCTGGCACTGGTGACGAGTACAGTTGTAGCACAACCTTGACAGGAAGACGACACAGATAAGAACTCTCAACTCATCCTTATTTCATCAAGTCAAAGCAAGCACAATATTCAAGTAAGTGCTGACACATGCAGTCGTATAGTTGCGTCGTAATCAAGGACTGTTCAGTGAAAATATATGCATACATTTTTGTCAATATACTGTACATGTGTCCATTTAGCTGACACTTTTATCAAAATCATTCATCCTACACTGCAGACACCTTAAAGGAGAATGCCGGTGTGATAAGGACTGCAAGTATACCGTTTGCTACTTGTAGCTTCCAGGGGTAAGGTGGTAAGTGGCTAACTGTACAATTTCAAGTTTTCAATGCCTCAATTTAAATGTTGATTTGGCCTCTCCGGCCTGCACAAAGGTGTCAAAATTATTCTCCCCAGCAAACGTTCAAACTTTTTATGATGTTGCAATATACTTGTGGTCCTTATCACACCGGAAAAAGACTGCAGATGTTTAGATACCTTATCAAGATGCAGAGAAAAGAGATGCAGAGCAGTAAAGCTCCTTAGTTCTTGCCAAAGAGTACCGCTGGAAACACTAACACATGACTGGAAAAGTTCAATAATGTCCAACTACTTTATTGTTGTTGTTGTTGTTGTTGTTGTTTGGCTTGATAAATTAAGGTCAAAATATACTGTTCACCACTTACTCACAAGTATACTAGGAAAGTATGTTTTGGCTTAAAAAGTTACAAACAACACAACAAAATAAAACATAAAATCTAGGTCTCAGTGTTTTAAGAAAGGTCTCAGTATTTTTAAAACTTCACAAATTCAGATTCTCTCCAATCAGGTCCAACTACCATTTTAAGTGTGCTTTTCCATCATAGTGGCCCCCTCTGTCTGTATACCTCTATAGTTGAGCAGGTCCTCAGTGTAAGCCAGCATGTTAGGATAAACACTGCTGATGAATAGACCCAGAACCAGAGTGCCTATAAACAGGAACACAGGACTGGTATACAGCATAAGCAGCATCAGTAAGGTGCAAAACACTCCAACCTACAGAGAGAGAGAGAGAGAGAGAGAGAGAGAGAGAGAGAGAGAGAGAGAGAGAATAGGAATAGTGAGGAATAAAAACTATGTTATGTCATAACAAAGATATCGTTGTCATAGAGAAAGAACCCTCTCCTTCTCCCAGTCATGTCAGCCAGAGGGAGGGGCCCATCTGGTACGTGAGTGGACAGACCCGCCTATGGTACCTTCATCCATTGTTATGTCTGGTTAGTGAGTCTGGTTAGTCCAGGCTAGCCAGCAGTGCTGCGCTACAGTTCATGATCACAATAATGACAGTAACTGCGTCAGAGGTGACACTCCTCCACTACTGGAGATCCTCTTGAACAAAAAGGGGTGTGTGTGTGTGTGTGTGTGTGTGTGTGTGTGTGTGTGTGTGTGTGTGTGTGTGTCAGCACTGGGCAGAGCAGCTATGCAGAGCAGCTATGATGATGACGTGTTGCCGTCTGCCAGCTGCTAGCTGTGCTTGAGAGACCTTGGCACATTGATTCCTCTTAAGATTCAGACACACCCATATCAAACACTCTCTGATCCACCATATGAAACAACAGGATCTGAGCTCTGGCCACTATAGGGATGTTTGCTTTGGGCATGGATTAAAAACAAATCTAGGAGATGTACTCACAGAGATGGGCTACTGACAATAGTCGTCATTTAAACTTTCATTAGACGGATAAAGATAAAGCAGACAGATAAAGCAGACAGACAGATAAATAGATGGATAAAATTATAATTAAAGAAATCATCACAGTATGTTTCAATGCATGCTTCGGATAGCTTATAAGTACTCTTCAGCATACGCAGGGTGTTTAATACTGTCTGCATATATTGGGTGTATTTCTAGAAGATTGTGTTGGTATGCAGGGTCCACTGTGAATAATTTGTGTGTGTGTGTGTGTGTGTGTGTGTGTGTGTGTGTGTGTGTGTGTGTGTGTGTGTGTGTGTGTGTGTGTGTGTGTGTGTGTGTGTGTGTGAGAGAGAGAGTGAGTGTGTGTGTGTGTTGATCACCTACCTGGTGGACGGTGAGCTGGCGGCTGGGTTGGAAGCGGTAGGACAGGGGTATGGCAGCCAGTCGACCAGCAGTAATGGCTGCCCAGAAGACACTGGTCAGATAACCAGCTGTTTTATGGGGCAGAGACAAAGGCTTGTCCACAGCGTATGAGTACACAAACCCCTCATAGGCACCCTAATGGACAGACATACAGTACACAGACACTGGCATCACTTCGCCACAATAAACAAATGGCTCCATTTAGCCAAGCACAACAGAAGCTGTCAGTGATACCAAGTGGTTTGTTTAACAAATAGAAGTTAATACTCCATCATCTAAGTACATTATAAAACTCCATCATCTAAGTACATATAAAAGATTTTCTGTTTTCATATGTGGCCCTAGCTTTGTGAACAACACTCACTGACATTGCCCAAATATCTTGGCAAACACTTGTGCTCCACACACAACACTAATGGTTTGGGGGACAGACTGGCCCCTCTGTGTTTGTTGTCAGTTCACAAAACTAGGGCCACATATGAAAACAGGAACACTTTTATGATGTACTACTTAGATGATGGAGTGTTAACAGACCGTGAGGAGCCATTAACTGAATATTAACTCTGCAATGTGTTTACAAACCACTTGGCATCAATGACTGCTTCTATACCAACCAGTTGGCACATGGACATGCAACTATGTGGCTCCTGGGAACATGTTTACTCATATCAGATGGCATCGGCCAGTAAAATGGCTCTGACAACCTCAGCATTTCATCTCAAAGTTGGTCAGCGGTGGCTGGGAATTGTGAACAGCTTTTGTAGAATAAAACTTAAGCTGTGTATGTGGGTTATTCTGAATGGCTTATTGAAACAAGATAGAAGATGGGGTTACACATAGACAAACATTTCCTTAGGGCGCAATTTCACCAATAACCATAAAGTATCTGAATGATTTTTTAACTACTAAAAAGATGGGGCAGATAAGAGTGGATTCAATTAGATTCTACACTGTGATATGCAGTTTGGTGAATTTCTGTAGTTTCTGATGATGAACAATTATGACCATTTCAGTCAATGAAAGAGTGTGAGAGTGTGTCCAATTCCTTACACAATAACTCACCTACCAACTAATCATGTTTAATCATGTTTTCTAAAAACTTGGTATGTCCCGTTGCCAAGCAAATTGAAATACCACTTTACAGAATTAAGTGTTTACGTCAGATAACCCAATACAAACCTTGGAGTGCTTTTCGTAAAAAGTCTGAAAAGGGATGATTTGGGGCATCCTGCTCACTCGGAGTATGCAAGCTACTCAAATTGATTTCAGTAGTTTTCAATTATGAGACAACATCACAAAAGAAAACCCTATATGCTGAGGCACCAAACCTTATTGCTTACCACAATGCCGTCTGAGAAGAACAACACCAGTCCTCCCAGAACATGGATGCAGAGAAAGCCCAGTGGCTGTTCTCGAAGGGCGCCATAACGACAGCAGCTAAACGGGCTGGAGTGATCTGCATTAGAATGAGCATAATTACATTACTCAACTTGTTTGCAGGCATTCTGTCTCAAATACACATGGAAACCATTTGTACGATTTATTCACTCACAGACATCAACACACACAGACAAACACACACACACACAGTCCGAAACAGCAATAAATTTGTATTGAAGCGGACATTTTTCGCAAAAGTGAATTACTACACGTGATACTGGCGTCAAAAAAACAACGGAAAGCCCGAAGCAACCAACATTCCAGGTCAGAGTTTGTGATTAAGACTTCTGTAATTATTAGGCATGTGACAGAGCAAGATAATTCTGTTCTGTGACTTCTGTTGTGACTACGGCCAGCCCTGTTTAACAACAATCCAAACATTTCAGTCCCTGACATTCAGAATTGTGAGGTAAGAACCAAGCAAGTGAGTATTTTTTGCCCTCAACAGCACCTTAGGCAGCACTGCCTTCAAGACACTACTCCCCCAAATGGGCGAGGATTAAGGTGGTTAGGGTTAGGGCTAGGGTTAAGGTTAAGGTAGAGCCTGCCTGGAAGGTGCCGTTGAGGGCAAAAAACTCACACTCTTGCACCTCCCAACCCTTGCACTTGCTCTTGTATTGTGTTGTAGTTTGATTGTTATTCCTCTTTTTGTAAGTTGCTTTGGATAAAAGCGTCTGCTAAATGCAGTACATGTAAAAAAAAAAACATTGGGCCAGAGATGGTTGAAGCGGAGCGAAAGGTCTCAACGTCCTCAAAATCCCCCTCTATGCAGAATCAGTCGAGCACTCATTGGCTGATAGAAATTTGAAGGATCATTTCTTATTGCGATGTAATGCATTTATGCAGACAAGAAGCATTCCAGTTTCCTCCCATTGAAATGTACTATGTTGCTTTATCTTGCTCAGTATTCTATGATCTTTGATTGGACTGAACCATTAGTCTACCTGTGCTACTTTGGGATGGCGTGGCGACTGAGGCGGAGGAGCCCTGAGCCTTCATGGCCAGCTCGTCTCTCTCCAGCAGACGGGTTCTGGCACCGGACACACAGCAGATCAGCCTCTCCTTGTACATGAGCACAAACACGGCTATCGGCACAGGCAGCTGGAGGAGAGACAGAGACAGAGAGGCATGCAAGTGGTCAGCTATGCTACCATTGAACAGCAGGAAAGATACAGCGGTGAAAATGAGTATTAAACACACAGGTATTTCCGATTGAACATTGGTATTAACCTTAAAAAATCCACAAAAGAAAGCAGAATTCTACAGCCCACAAATAAAAAAAACAGATAACCAAGGCAATGAATGAGCTGTAATCTTTGAGCATTTTGAAGGCATCAGACCATGCGATTGGACACTCACCAGAATTTCTTGCAAGTTTGCTATTCAGGGAGCAAGAGGGATAGTAGGACAAGTAGCTCAAGAGCCAAGGACTTAATGAATACTTTGAGGCAGAGGGAACATTTGTTACAGAGAATACAATGCAAACAGTGTGTTACTCCATCATTGCCTCCATACAGACATACAGTACCCCATTAGACTCCATTACTGAAGAAGAAACATGTCTACATTTGTTCCACACAACATCTAGACAAACCATAAAATACTGTGACATTGTAGTTTGATCAGAAGGTGGACGTACAGTACCATACATGATTGGGAGGAGAACTGATACGGTACATTGTTCTAACTCCTATTCCTGGAAATTTTTGGGTTCTCCCTTGGGTTTTCAGCTACTCTTCTGACTATCCTTTTAAATGAATGGTTAACCTGCAACAAAACCTGCAAGTGTCCAGACTACAGTGGAGTGATGTTCTTCCTACTTGCAGATAATGGCTACATTGCTTAAGAGAGAAGCATGAAGTTTTGTCTAATATGTGCCAAGAGTTATATTAGATAACCTAATTTTGGGGGTCTAAAGTTCAAGTTTTTCATGTGTGGATTTATTGACTTTGCCTAGTAAAAAAAGGCCAGTAGTCAAATCAGAAATACCTGTACTGAAAAAAATTATGTTTTTTGTATTCTAATACAGTCATGAGTCTATGAGTCCAGCAATCTACAAATGATATCGTATCTGAGCGGGCGATAGCCTTAATAAATTATTTGACCCCAAACTGAAATGTGATGTGGTTGTTTTTGTGACACAAATGCCTGAGAAAAATAGTTTAAATATTTGATCCAAAGCCCAAATGGAGATAAAAAAGCTTCAACTATTGACATTAGCTTCAAACACGTTCAACTATTGACATTAGTTTCAAACAAGATGAGGAACAAATTATATAGATGTCTTGTCTGAGAGGAAAACTGGCCATGCATTGCTATGATAGCCTATTTGTTTGCCTAGAAGTACAGCTATATGGACTGTACATAGCTCTTGGCTGTTAGCTCTGTCTAAATTGCCAGGAAAGAGAGGAGGATCTTGTTTATCTATGCAAACACAATCATCATCCGTATCACTAGTAATGCTACACAGCTGCTGTGATGCTACGTCTGGCTGGCATATAGTTGCTGAATTGTTCTGTTATTCAAATGATTCATGATTCATTGAAAGGCAGGCGTGTTAAGCCTGACACCAGCCTGAGACAGGGAGAAATGGCTACAGTTACAGTACATGCTGGGGATATTTAGTTTTTTTACTCTCAATATTCGGTTTGTGTGTGATTCATATAAACCTCATTCAACCAATTTGTCCGTATTCTGGTCTCTTGCACAAACAGAATATTAACATTCTGTTTAGAACCATGACGTCCAATGCAAGTCTCAAACCAGTAGCCCTACATTCATGACAGGACATGGAGGGTTGAGTTAACAGGGAGGGTTGGGGGGAAATTTGTATTTCATTAAAAAAAGACAAATCAGACCTATAATCTAATTCACCTTGGCTAAATGAGAAATTATTCTATTTTGGGAAGGCTCCACGGGCCGGATTAAATAACCCAATGGGCCGCATGTGGCCCCGGGCCTTAGTTTACCCACCTATGCTCTTAGTGAATACCAATGGGCGTATTTCACACCTGAACATTCCGAGACTCTAAAGCATTCCATGGTAGTAAGCTGAACATTCTAACATTGAAATGCATTGAATTTACCCCATTTTCTGACTCGAAAAAAATGGGGTAATAACATTTTAAACATTTAAATTCACTTTCTTTCAAATAATGCACATGGGAAGCCACAAATTGGGATGTCCCGAACAGATAGAAGCTAGAGAATACGAGCTTTTCATGTACTACTTCCAGAATAATGTGTCAATTCTACGGAATTTGACTTTAAAAGAGTTGCCGAATACAGCTTTAATTGATGAAAGAATCGACAGAATACTCAATTCCAAAGATATTCAATAGCCCATTGTAAATGCAAGAGACTCACATTGATCAGTGCCATTATCCAGAAAGCATAGGAGACGTTGGTGACCACCTCCCCCTCTGTGTGGAAGGGGAAGTGGGTCACATTCTTGTGGGTATGGATGCCACCCAGAGTCTTCCTGAGGTGGCGCATGGTGGTGTTAGTGGTGATGGTGCCATTGGACAGCACACAGGGGGTGTCCGACAGGAACGGGTCTGCAATTAGGGGGCTCACCAATGCCCCCAGCCCGACAAAGAAGTGGAGTGCCTGTGAGAAGAATACAAATTCACTTCTGCACTTTTGGCCTTCTCTTTATCAAAGTTCAAACATGATGTAAATGACGCAAAATGAAAATGTGTAGCCTACTTTAACAAAACATACTGTCCAAAGTTCTGTTACCACCAACAATAGTAACATTTTATATGAAACAGTGCTCTTGAAGTGAGAGGTATCTTTCACTTTCTAGATTAGACTCATCTAAGGAAGTGTATTCTCAAGTCAGTTGTTGTAAGCAAAGCAACGCTACATAAGTTCATCAGTCTCTAGGAACTTTCATTCAATCATTCACTCATTATTTAATCATTATTTTTTCATTAAAAACACAACTTTAAGCCTGCTGACCTGAAGGAAAATAGTAGAGTCTTTCTGGTACATTTTAACCAGCTGAAAGTTGGCTATGGTGTCGATGACCCCCATGGCTGTCCCAGCCACCGCCATGGCAACGGCCAAAGCCATAACCCTGTGACAGAGGGGGATCATGGCAAAGACCACCGAGATGAGCAGGGTGGAGACAGCAAGTGCTGACAACGAGCATTTCAGTCTGGAGAAAAACAACAGCAAAAGGTCAAGTCAACATATTAAAGAGCTGTCCACTCTTCCAAAGACAACATGAGTGCACAGGACTGATTAAAAAGGTACGCTACTGTTGCTGTCAATCAAATACCCACTCTACAGTCTACACAGTCATACTATAAATCATGATGATCTACTATGAAATCTAAAGAGATTATGACTAAACCGAAAAAAGTTGCTGTAATAGTGAACTAGTTCCGCGGGATTCCTAGGAATACAAACAATTTTTCTGGCCCTACTAGATACTGATAGCAAAATGTCATGCTGAAAATAGGTTTTCTTTTATTTAGAGGTGGTTTCCTACCTCCCACCCAGACCTACACAGTGCATAACCTGGATGGCTGATCGGAATGACTACATGTCTTCCAAATTAATTTGGAGTTGGTACCAAAACAAATTCTCTAATAAGAAAAAGGATACCTCAAAGAGTGTTGAAATGTTGCCTAGTGTCACTCACTGCCTGTAGTTTTCTGCCTTTAATAATAGTGTTCAGAAGTCACAAGGCATTCAGTTTAATCTCTGCCCCCCTTGTCGGACAGTTTGGGGAGTGCTGCAAATACCAATTCCACAAATCCTTGTGTTACATCAGATTCCATATATCGATCGGATGTCAAGGACCAGAAGGAAGATTAGTAACCAGCCACCACAGATATATAATAACTGCCTGTTTTCAGAATTCTTCTTACTGATTTCCTTAGAAAATTCATGACTTATCAGCCTTAACCTTAACCCCCCCCAACACACACACACACCACCACCACCACCACCACCCACCAACCCGCCATCTGACCGCCATCCAACCTCCCCTCTCTCTTCCCACGCACTAATTTCTGTTTGAATGGTCTCATGTCCTTGTGGAGACCTCTGGTCTGAGCAACCTCATTCTTTATCAGAGGGTCTGCTGATTTGAGTCTCAACTGAACAGGTAGTGCAAACAGCAAGTGACACATGTTTGGAAAAGAATACTAATAGCCATATACCTACAGATAACAAGAGGTCAGAGAAGGACACAGGGAGAGAATGGCATAGTCACACTACAGTCACCCACTAAAGGAAAACATCTAACTGTTGACATGTTAAAAAGATAGAAAGGCAACATCAGAATAACACAAGCCAAGAGGAAACAATATTCAAACAAAAAATACATAATAGTATATTAATCTGTTTTTGAAATAAAAAAAATGGTCAGATTGAAGAAAAATTTGGGCACAGAGAAAATGTTAGACTGATCTTGCTCAGAAGGAACAACAGCATGACTAGCTTTATGGGGTTTAGGTTCTGAGCTCAAATCACCCTTTGGTGCAATATCTATGCCTATTTATTACATTGACTGTTATATATCAACTTGCTGTCGGTTTTAAATGACTCAAGAAATAAATACAATTCTAATTTTCTGCCCAAAAATCAATTAAGATATAATTTGGTGATGAGAATCTCCCTCTCACATCCTCTGACAACATAAACAACACCCCAGACACAGTGGTGGAGAGACAACTCCAATGGTGGTCTGATTGGAGAACATGTGACTATTTATTTATGGGGCCTTAATGAGCACATGACCTCTTCCTGATGAGGGAACCAACACTTTTGGATTCCAACTGTAAACACTGCTAAAGATCCGCATGATGTTCCATAAAGACATACTTCAGAGGCAGGAAGTGCAAGAATACACCTATAAAGTTGTATCCATGTAGGCTATCCATGAGCGCAAGGTAACTTAGGCTACTACATTGTCATATTGTCCAGAGTTTTTTCACGTGAAGCCTACCTAATTTTAGTTCGATACTACAATAACCTACACTTCAGGAAGCTGTTTGACTGAAGATTCCGACAAATCAAAGAAGCAGTATGAATTATTAGGGGTAAAAATCACCTGAAACATTAGCGTCGACCCTAGACAAATAAGCTAACGTTAGGCTACTTCTTGGCAACCTGACAGTTAACTAATGCAAATTGACTGGCTAAATTAACGTTTCTCCAAGACGCAGTAGCCTACCAAAGCGCGTGTGCATCTAACTTGATCTCCTTCAGTGGTTATGTTATGTTTTCGTAAACCAAGAAAAGTGTAAGATGGTGATGATGCACTTACAGTCACATTAGCCAGATACTCACGATTTATTGAAGAAGCCACCTATGGATGTTCCAACAAAGAGGAATAATTGCTGCGAAAAGAACACCCAGGTAATCTCCTGCAGACTTGACTGTGTTTGACAGCGCAGGTCCAGAATAGTCGGACCTAGAAATGCCACGCAGAGTCCGAAACTGAAGAATACACTCCAGTACGTTAGTGTATGTTGCCAGTTGCTTTTGAACAGACTCCATACCCTTGAGTCTATGAACCGCATTGTTGTGAAACTTTTTTTAAGTTCTGAAGCGTTTGGTCATTGGAGTTTCATTGTGATATTTTGGCGGTGGGGTTGGCGGCTGCGTTCAGCGTGCGTTGAACGCTCCAGTAAGACTTTCCTCTAGATAGGAATTTGACGTTTTTTATAGGCTGCTCCAGAGATGTGCGACTATTGGCAGTTTAGGTGATGGGGTGATAGGCCCTCCCATTGCCTCTCCCTGCTGTGCTGTGCTGCGTTACAGCTCCAGTGTTAGTTTTGATGAGAAAAGAAGTCGAGGTTGACGATTTTTTTTAGCAGAATTCTTATGTGAAGTGAATTCTGTGAGTAGTTTTTGTGAATAGTAAGTCCATTATTGCTCCATGGAAAGCAGGTGCATGTAATTCAGTGGACAATGGAAATATTTAATTATACAAGCAAATTCAGATTCAACAAAGAATGTACATTCATCCATTCATTCACAACATTCACTCTTTCTTGTACATACATTAACAGAAAGGGATATCCTATTGTTGTGCTTTTTAAAAATTATCATAATTTTTACATGCATTTAAGAACTATTTATCCTGGGGAAAAGATGTTAGGAAACTGCTCTATTACTAACAGTGCAGAGATGAAAAACAACTAACAAAACTTCTCCTCGAATAAACAAAGGTTGATGATGGAGGCTTGTCTTTCAGTAACGGAAATTGCTCACAAGAAAAACAACCAATTTTGTCATCCTCGGCCTGTCAATAGCTGGGGCTACACCAGACATGGGTGTACAAGGACTCATAGGATGCAGCTTCTTGAGATCTATGTCCTCCTAAAACTTCATCAGCTGGGGCCCTATAGGCTACAGTGCATTCATAAAGTTTTGCCATTTATTGTCTGTCAATAGATGGAGCTACAGCACACATAGGTGCATGAGAGCTCGTTTGATGCAGCCCCTTGAGATTATACGTCTGGTCAGGTCCAGTTCTCGTGTCAGGCCACCCTGTGGAAAGGTCCAGCACAAGTGCCCACCAAATTCCAAGGGCCCCGGTGTTTCAGTGTCCTAGGAATCGCTGGTAAAAATTTTGTAAAAAGAGAACTCCCAAAAGTTTTAAATTTTTTGACTGTCAATAGGTGGCACTACAGCACACATTGGTGTATGAGGGCTCATTTGATGTGGCTCCTACATATCACCCAAATGTCATTGGTTCAGATCGCATGGCTCTCAGGCCCAGGAACAAAACTCAAGCGGATCTACATGTACTAGACTAGGTACTCCAGCAAGGGTCATATACCTATGGGTGCTCATTCAACCCACAGATCTCTTCATTTATAATCCGAATGCAAGTATATTATTTCTGTCCCTTCTTTGGTTGTAGCGTTCAGCTTTGAGTGAAGAGCAGTATCTTCTATCATATAGCTAGGGCCATTACTGTAAACTGGGAGGGTATGGGAATGTTAAGTGTTTTTTTTTTTTTAAATTGCATTCAGTTTTTATCACTGTGCATTGTGCAAACACAAAGTTTGTGCATCCTGACTCCCACATATTCTCCAACATGGAATTTTTCTTCCGAAATGTGCACTTTCAGTTTTGCAAATAAAACTGTAATCAAACATTTCCTTTGAACTCTCTCCAGGTATGCAAGTTAGCAAATTTCCATTGAAATTCACAGAAACTAGACAATCCTCCTTTGAGATCAAGTTCCCTTCCTCTATTCTTTCACTTGGGGAATGTAGAATGAGCCTTTTTGGTCATATAAATATGCTTTATAGTCTTGGATGTAATATTTGGATATGATACCCTTGTTTGATATGAAATCAGCTCCCACAAAAGCTCTTTTGTCGCTGGTGTTGATTTCAGTTGTGTGTTTTAATCTGAGTTCAGTGGAAATAATCTCTCATGATACAGATGTTTGATCAGGCTGTATTATGTGATGACTGCAGGATTAGAAAAAGGAATGAGCACATAAAACAAATCACATAATTTATAATTTCATTTATTTAATCATTTGTTATTCAATTACTTTGGGCTTTTCAGAAGTCACAATACATTCATCTTCAGTATTGTCATGTAGACAAACCACACAAAATATTAAACATCACATGTCTATACAAAAAGTCTAAGTATAGGCCAATTATATATATAATAGACATCATCTAGTGTCATTTAATACAGTCTTCTCTTTTTTGTCTGGCAAAAAATGTCACTGTGAATAATTATAACATCTGTTAAAATACATATATTACTTTTTTTTCTGAGAAAGTACAGTATTTAAAATAACTTCATTTACCACAACAAAACACATACAGTAGTATCTCTGTACCAGTGATGCTAAAATATAATTGAAGTATTGAATATATAATATAAATAGATTTACATAAAATTTCTTTTCTCTCTTGCACTCTCTCTCTCCCTGTCTTTCTGACAGTTATAGTTACGCCCCCTACTGGGCATTTGCAGCCAACACATGTACCGTTCAGTCTCATTTATATTCTTGAATAAACTGTGAGATGATGTCTGTTTGGGTCAGATACTAAACATAATGGCATACTTAGGAGCTCTGGGTTGTGGATGTGACTGCAGAAGAGGCCCACATGCATGTGCCATTATCTGTGCAATGTGCAAGTAAAGTCAGGAAGCTACTTAAATCACCTTGGCCATGTCAAAGTGCCGTTGTCAGTTCAAAAGGGATTGCTTACCATCATTTTGGGAGTAGGAAAAAAAAAATCAAATATAGACTGAGCCTTTGGAGTGCAGTGTGAAATATATAATAAATCTCCACCTTGAAATGATATCACAATTCTAGAAATACTGCTTCGTTGGCATATAGGCAATTAATACTTTCACAAACAGAAGTTGACAAAATATACCCAACGTTTATGAACTCATTTGTAAAATATGGAAATAGAAACATGCTTCTTGAAGTCCTTGCACCCAGATACTGGAGATTTCCATCACCCAGAGGCTGAATGCAAATGGATACAGAAAGGTCATTCATGTTTACTGAACTAGCCATTGAAAATCTAACACTTATGAGTTCACCAAAGCCATCATCAGGGATAGCATGGAACAGAGGAAAGAGGAACAGGAGTGTAGCCAGGCACCTAAGCAAAGGAATGACCTTGAATGCCTTTAGTACCAGCTTTGAGGGATCTGAGGCAAAAGTATCATGTTTTTTTAAAAATATATACTGGATATCATAACTACAGAAACTCAGTTATGATTTCTTTTCCCCCCAATGGCTCTCCTGGATGTGTGGTAGAAAAACTTTTTTTCTTTTTAAAATTAGTTTCTGTACCTCTTTTTTACCCTTTGAAAGAGAATTGAGTGCTGTAAGAACATTTTTGTCCTTCCCTGTGCTTTTCTTGGATTCAATGAAATCCAACTTGGCCTTCATTTCTTCAAGGTGCATTTCCGCCAGGCTCTTAGAATATACTCTGCCGGCGATTCTTGCCTCGCCCTGGGGGTAAACAACATCATTCAAGGATGCTATATTAGAAGGCTGCATTCAGTTTAGTTTAGATCAACTGTTTAGTGGCTTCAGTGTTCAACACAATTCCCACAAACTGATTCTCTGGCCAGTTAAGGCATCTGTACACCGTCTCCGACAAAATGCGGAGCATGCCGTTTCCAACATTCCATTGTTTTCAATACAACCCTGCACACCAGTGCCGAAGTCTGCCACCATCACCGATGTATGGAGTTGAATGAAGATAGTCGAATTCAAAAGTGCTCCGCAATGCTGTCGGAGCCGGTGTGGGGTCGCCTTAAGACTGTTTAGTACAGTATTCTATTGTTTTTCGTTTGGTCTCTAATATTTTCACAGTTCTCCATAGAAGGATCATTCACAAATTTCTGTGGATGATTTAGATGATAATGATCAATCCAGTATTTGAGACCCTAACAGATGTTATGTGAGTTCCTTGTGAAGAACTCATCGGCCATGTTCTTCTTAGTTGCAGTACTATCTGATAGCAATGCTCTTTAAAAAAAAAAAATAAATAACTTAGAGTAAGAAAGTGCAGGGACATGCCACTTAACCTACCTGTTTGTGGAAATACTGAAGTGCGGTGGCCAGGATCCCTCTGCAGTTGGACCTCTCTAAGGGAGAACACAGAGGATGCTGGAGAGAGAGAGAGAGAGAGAGAGAGAGAGAGAGAGAGAGAGAGAGAGAGAAACAGGAAGTGGGTTTCACTTAAAACACACTCATCCATATGATATATGGACAGTATATTTGGAAAAGAGAACCAGAGCTCTCCTTGCTTCACCACAAATTAATTCAGTCAATCAACAGGAAGTGATTTCTTGTGCTGGATGGGCAGAATGATGGATGCTCAATGCTGTTTTTGCCCCCAACGGCACCTTCCAGACACCTCAGCCTAAAAGGCACTACCTTTACCATATTCCTAACCCTAACCCCCTCAACCCTCATCCTAACCATAAATTAGGGGAAGTAGTGCGTTGAGGGCAGAGATATCTGGAAGGCACCGTTTAGGGCAAAAAATACCAAAGACCATGATGGATGGAATGATGGTGGGAGGACTCACTGTCTGGTAGACTCAGGATGGCCTCCCCCAGGGTCTTAAAGTACGGATGTCTTAGGGAGATTTCAGCAGAGATGCGGTTCCGGGATTCATACTGGGGGCATACATTAGAGGAGCTCAGTAGTGGCCAACACTAGCTCATTTAAACTGTCATACAAATATATAGTATCGTGCAATAGCCTACTATCTTATCTAAACAGTCATACAAATACATAGTATTCGGCAATAGCCTATGGGCTTATCTAAACAGTCATACAAATACATAGTACTCTGCAATAGCCTATGGGCTTATCTAAACAGTCATATAAATGCATAGTATTCGACAATAGCCTACTAGCTTATCTAAACAGACATATAGCAGTAGGCAAAACTAGCTTATATAAACAGACATACAAATATATAGTAGTGGGCAATATACTAGATTATACAGACATACAAGAACAGGAAAGAAAGTGTACAGTAGGTACGTGCAGGTATGGTATACAGCAAGTTAATATTTTCAACAAACTTCATCTCATCAAAATTGTGCATTTTCTATATGGCATACTTCAGGCTGCCTTTAGATATTCACACACATGCACACACAAGGTCAAATTCTTTTGTCCGATTTTCCCCCTCATGTCTACCACACACAGTGAACGGAAGCTAGGCTCCTTTATCCGACAGAATGCTGCTGGTCGGAGGTCTAATGGCGTCTAGAGCTGAAAGGACTCAGTCAGCCGCTAATATATATTGAAGTCTTTTACCGGTAACAGACTGCGCCTTCCGTCGTCTTTCATGGGCCCTCAGGAAACTATGTGCCATTTTATTCAAGACTGAGACGACTTCCTGTTGTTTCTTTTTTAATCCATTATTCATCTGTTATATAAGTTATTCATCAAAAGTATAATAGTATGGAGTGGTATAGATTTTTCCCCCTGCCGTCTCATAGACTCTTGAATGAATAGAGTCATCAGACAGAATTAGGTCTTGTACTGGCCCATTAATCTTTAGGCTACAATTCTAGGGTAATTATTATGGACTGTGTAGTCTAACATTAAGTCCTGTATAATTATTAGAATAAATGGAAGGAATTCTTTGGTTCTCTGTGAACTCACCAACAGTAACGCTGTGAGTAGGTCAATCCCTTCTGTGTCCAATCTAAAACACACACACACACACACACAAAGAACAATCAAGTTGAGAGACCGCACAGTGAGAGACTCTCTTAGACAAGCTCTTCAGACAGAGTGGCTGTGTGTGTGTGTCTCCTAGGAGTCGTTGAAGCACAGAGACGGGGCGTGCTGGCTTTGAGTGGTCTACCTGGGGACGTGATTGATGAGTGGCTGAGGTCTGTACTGAGGGAAGAGATAGGACCGGAACTCTTCGTTAGATGTGATGCCCACCCAGGTATCCTCTGTCGGTGTTCCTGGAAAGAGAAGTCAGAGAAGTCAGTCAGAGGCCTTGGAATCAGCCATGATACCATGCAGTTATGTGTGTGTGTGTGTGTGTGTGTGTGTGTGTGTGTGTGTGTGTGTGTGTGTGTGTGTGTGTGTGCGTGCGTGCGTGGGTGCCTGCGTGTGTGTGTGTCAGTGTATTTGTGAGTTTGTGTGTTTGTGTGTGTGCACTACGCCTTAGCCTGTAGCACACAATAAATTAACCCAGTTCTTTTTTATGTCACTACCCCTTCTCACAGATTATATTTAATAAATAAAGATGTGTGACTCACCCAGGAGTCTGAACACCAGATGCAACTCCTCCTTGACGGTGGATCCAGGGAACATCGGTCGACCCGTAGCTATCTCAAACAGGATACAGCCAACCCCCCTGGGCAGAGAACCATCAATGAAACTGAGTGAGTGAGTGAGTGAGTGAGTGAGTGGGAGTGTTTATTTACATAAAAAAGTCGATATATATTTCAAAAACATACTTTGTGTGTACATACAGTAGTTTTTTTTTTCGAAGGGTGATGATAACAGGAAGCACATACTTATATTGTGGCTTTGACTGAATGATTATTCGATTCAAAATATTAATTTGGGGTTTGAAAATGTATCTAAACAGCTGCTCAGAAAAATGAACTATCTACCTACCTGCCTCATGTACACACATGCCTAATGTGTTCAGGTCATTATTCACACTCAAAGACATCAAACAAATCAGTCGAAGGACTCACCACATGTCTATGGGGGTGGAGTACTCTGTGGAGCCCAGGAGAACATCTGGTGGTCGGTACCAAAGTGTCACTACTTCATTGGAGTAGGTCTTGGTTGGAACTGATTTGGCCCTGGCCAAGCCTGACAAAGCCAGAGGGGAGCACACAGAGAGAGAGGATTCAGTGCCATTTGTTGCTTGGTAACCAAAGGCAGAACAGTTGCTTTGAAAAACCTGCAGCTAACTTAAACTCCAGAAACAGGTGCAATGTATATTTCTGGTAAGACTCTATGTGAAGACGCCTACATAAGAGTGACATGAGGCTGTTAAAAACATGACTTTATACATGAATATTAATCACACATCACTAGTCTGTTGTCTGTGAATTGAGTAATGAAATATTACATCTACTTAATAGAAGTGACATCATTATCAGATCAAGCATGATGAGTGATTACTGTTAATAGGATGTTGGAAAGATGGCTATCTTATCTCTCAGTCTGAATTTCTGACAGATGTGATCTTGAAGAGTCCTCACCAAAGTCAGCAAGTTTCAGCTCTCCCTTGTCATTGATGAGCAGGTTTTGAGGCTTCAGGTCTCTGTGCAGTATTTTCCTCTTATGGCAGTACGAGAGGCCACGGAGCAATTGGAACATGAAGATCTGTAAGAAAAACCCAATGAAATCAATACTCTGATGTGGTGGATGGGAGTGGAGGAGTGTGGTGTGGTGGGTGTGGATCTGGATCATCATCAAATTGATAATGAGGGGAAAAGGAGCAAAGTGTCTTGCCTTCACATTGTGCATACTCATGAGGTTTCCGCAGTTATCCAGGTACTGCTTCAGGTCACTGTCCTGGAAAGGATTAGATCAGCAAAGTTCAGCAAAGTTCAGAGCTGTGAACACTCACTTACTGCATGAGTATGCACTGCATCTCTGCCAAAATGTTTATATATCTCAGAGTGCAAAAGGTCATAGTTATTATTATACAAGAGACAAATCTACAAAACTGACACATCATTTTCAGGATTAGTGTTGTTCCCAGAATAATTTTAGTTGAAAATCCAAGAGAAGCTCTAGCCTATTTTTTGTCATTTCACTAACAGTTTCAGACATTTACTATTTTTTGTCATTTCACTAACAGTTTTAGACATTTACTAGTTTAGAATAATCCTCTATCAGTTGTCACAGAAGTGTGATGTCTTTTTTTGGGGTGCATTACCCCCTGCAGGGAAAGTAAGAGTAGCTCTGTAACATGCACTCAGCTCAAGCCCTTTCAACACACATACAAGTACATCGCCATGTTGTTAATGTGCTTACCAAGTACTCAAAGACTAAGGTGAGACAGCGGTCGGTGTGGATTATGTCGTGCAATGTCACAATATTAGCATGCTTCAGGTTCTTCAGTAAGGAAACTGTTTGGAAAAGACAACATTCAGATAATTATTGCACAGGGACATTTTATTTAGTAATACTTGATTACCTGATTACATTTAATTATAAAGTGGACAATGTAGAGATGTCTTTATCTGATACCTATATGAGAAATAAATATATATATATATATATATATATATATATATATATATATATATATATATATATAGTTCTTGATACATTTGAGAATCAAGCGCCCCTCCAGTCTTGTTTTTCTCTCCAGTCCCACTGGGGGGCAGTAGTGTTCCACACTGTATCGGCCATTGAGTGGCTCAAGGATGTTGGGTGCCCTCACTAGTGACGTCCAGACAGCTGCCACCAGACAGGCAGGTCCCAATTCTGATTCTGTTATCCAAACCCAATTACGCCCGGCCCTTTAATCTCATACCGTCCTGGCAGCAGGTCTCACAACCTGGCAGAACATTAGTGTCACTTATGATTGCTGGAGCTCTCATAGAAAATCAACTGTATTTCTTTAGGTGAGACACAAAGGCTCTGCAGTCTGGAACACTTTGACATTAACGGTCTGAATGACACTGGTTCCCTTACAGAATCCAATCTTGTTACTCTGCAATACCTAGAGAAGCCTATTCCTCAAAAGTGCAAAGAAAATAGGCTTTATATGTCTGAACCCACTCCTGAGTCTACTCCAGGCCTGAGTATTTGTGACAGTAGCCTATAATAGATCTGCAGATCTCGGCAGGTCTGTAGCAGAATGAAACACCTAACCATTAACCTGGCCAGTAGCAAGGATCAAAGAGGTGCCAGGGAGAATATATAGCTATATACACAGAAGCCTATGCATTATACAGTAGGCCTACGTTTAGATTCCATCTAGAGACTCATTATTTGCATGTTAGCATTCACACCTTTGAATGTGCCCACACCAATTGCTGGCTAAGGCTACAGCTTAAAACTTCATAATTGTGTGTGGTTGCTGAAGTTTGAAAGCATTGCTAATGTTGCTTACAACTTACAAGAGTGTAGTTAACAACTGACAATAAGTTACTTTCAAAAACTTAGCCTTATGATTTTGATGTTAGCAGACCAACAGGTTGCCATTGACTGGCAAGCCTATTGATAGCTATTGTACTTATTTTAAACAATTTAAGATTTTAAAATGCAATATGCAACCCTGTGTTTGTGAACTGTAGATTTGGTAGGCCTGCCACCTAAATGCACATCATGTCAATTAGACTGTAGTTTACATCTCTCTCTCTCTCTCTCTCTCTCTCTCTCTCTCTGAATTCCCTTTAAGGATTTAGTGTGCTTGTTGTGATCAGGAAGGCAAGATGTGTGTCAGAGGCTGGAGCAGACAGTCGGTCAAAGGTGAGTTCTCAAAACATCATTAAGCACTCACACCCACGGCAGGGAACCCACCCTTTGTACATGCAGTAGGCTACTACACACCTCTCTGCCATCATGCCCAGGCCAGCCCCACCAGTCTGTGTGTGTCACTGACAAACTGACTGACTGAATGACGGACTGAGTCTCTCCAACAACGTGAGAAGTTGGCAACAACGTGAGGCTGAGGATGAATCTAGAACATTCACTTTATCTCTCTTAAGGTGGCTACAGACCAACAGTCTGCAATGAGACGGCCTGCTACATTCTAAAGACCAGCGACATTCTAAAACTTCGAAACTGCAATCTGATTCTTTTGCGATGGCTTGCAACTGCTTGCCATGACCTGCGACGACTGATTCACACTGCCGCAACTCCTCTCTAAAACTGTCTCATCTCGTTGCGGATCTTCAGTCTGAATTGGCCTTTAGCCCTTCAAGATATAACTGCCAGCCAATCAATAAACCTCTGGGCAGACTTAATCCAGATGATTCCCTACACCCTACAACTTACCTGTTAGCTCCTCGAGATATTACCTGACATCAATCAGCTATCATGAAGCCTTGTGGCTGTTAGGATTTTGAGGATTCTGGGGCTTAGGGTATAGGAAGGACTTTTTGCCTAGGGCATAGGATTAGGATGAGGATATGCTGAGACTGATTTGTGGTGGTATGATGTGGTAGGTGCTCTGAGGGTGGTTTACCTTCCCGTATAGCCGTGCAAGGCGCTCCCTCCTCGTGCTCCAGACGAATCTCCTTCAGAGCCACAAGGTTCTCTGTGAGTTTGCTGCGTCCCTTGAACACCGTGGCATATGTGCCCTAAATACAGAAACACACACACACACACACACACACACACACACACACACACACACACACACACGCACACACAAAGAAAAGGTTTCCAAAAAGGCAGGCTCATAATGTCAGCTGATGTCCTTTGGCTCTAGTTTGTTGGGCCAATGCAGCTAATATTCTCCTTGGAGGTATTTCCCCAGTCGGGCCGGGCCTGTCAGACCTCACAATGCCCTCTGCTCTTTACTCAAAGTCAAAGGCAAGATCACATGTCCCTATTCTCACCCTACTTTCACAGAGACACTTGAGAATAATAACTCCAGACAAGTTCATTGTGCTTTTAGATTTGCAGGCTAACTGGAGTTTAATAAAGAGTTCGTGCTACCATAACATTTTGAAAGCCCATCTACTTTGTGAGGGCTTTTTTAAGGCATGTCTAGATAAAACAATAAATTGGCTGGGAAATGTATCTAGATATTTTTACAAACTAGAGCCCTGATATTTAGAATAATAATACAGTACCAAGGGGCCCAGTCTTATCAGTCATTGCTCGGAATATAATCTCAGCCGCAGGTTTTGTTGGCAGTTTTTAATGGACTAGTCTGTCTGGATCCACAATATTATTTACACAATGCTTACGTAACCTAGTGAGAAAGAAAAAAGAAAAAAACAGCACTTCCTGAAATATTTACCTCACCAAGTTTCCCAAGTTTTACGTAGGTCTCAAGTTTACCGAAGCCAATGTCTGACTGTAAGAAGGACACAAGGTAAATAAATTATTAGCTTGTTTGCACTGTAACCATTTGCTTAACTCCTATACAGTGACGTCTTAAAGGACAAACATTCAAGAAAATTGCCAGATACTCAGTTAGGATGTATTACAAATTTGCACACACATACATGGTCAAAGATCAAAGTTTTTAACACACACACACATACACACACACACACGCACACACACACACGCACACACACACACACACACACACACACACACATTTGGCAAAAAAAAAAGTTGACTGACCAACGAGGCCCGTCGGGACATGCGGCTGAGTGGTTTGCAGGGCTCTGGGCTCTCCACCTGTAGCTTCTTTAAAAACTCTGGTGGCAGGCGGATGTCCATGGGCAGAGACATGCGCTTGCTTACATCCTGCAGCACAGAGTAGCATAGGGCTAATTATACAGAGCTAGCAAAGCTAATGATAAGAACAAGGTATGTGAGCATAGGGCTAATTGTACAGAGCTAGCAAAGCTAATGATAAGAACAGGGTATGTGAGCAGTCCAAAAGCAACCCTGTGAAGTCAATATTGTAAACAATGAGGTGAAATACCATTTTACCATGGATCAAGTGTTATATTTAAACTAAAAGACATTCAAGACAAGGGTATAAACATAGTGCAGTGAGCATTTTGAGACAGACAAGGGACAGGACAGACAACAAGTAGACTTGGACTACAGCAGTGGAGGTGGAATATAAATTAAGAATTAGCAGCAGCGAATAAAAAGAAAACTGCAGGAGTTCATCCCAGTTCAGTTTTAGAGGATTTGCTTCATGTTCCGTTGTTCAGCAGTCTGATTGCTTGAGGGAAGAAGCTCTTCCCCATTCTGGAGGTGTGGGCATGTATCAGTTCACCTAGTGCTAGAAAGCAAAGTAGATCCCAACAAACTGCCTACCCCACAACATATCCATACCTAGATCAAGTTTTCTTAATTCTATTCTCCAAACATGGGAAAGATTACAGTAATGAAGTTAATGAAAATCCACGTCATTCTTTTTTGGTCAAAATCAATATAACCCTAAAACCCATTCACCTAATCTAATCCATCAACCAACCATCCTATATAGCCCCTTTCCTACTGCACTTCTTGCACAAATAGGCTGACACCCGACATGATTTCACTGTTTTTCTTTTTTTTTTTTTTTTACACCAGTGATCATATGCATGTGACAAATAAACTTCCTTGATTCCTTGATGTTATATTTGGTACTTTAGAATGAAAAGATGGGAGTCCAGGTGTGTGTTCAGGTCAGGTGCACACAGGTGTCTGAGTGAAGTGCCTGCCACCGCGACACTAAAAATAAAAGCACTTGAGGTGCGGTACATTGACCTGAAAAGCCTCTCCTGTCCTGTCCTTTATTCATCCCCACAGCGCTGAAAAGCTGAACGAGGAAGAGGGGGCCTGAGTAACTGGAAATGACTCATTGGTTTTGCACCCTTCACACCTGATCAGACTATCAGCTGAACAGGTGGTAATAGTCGGGAGGCAGAGAGGCGCATGAAAATGATATAGATGATTCTCTCTGTGCAGGCAGGAGCGCTGATTAATTGAAGTTATGACCGAGCAAAGTCACCAGGCAACAGCTGGGTCTCAGAGGAGCTTTTTCAATTCATGCAAAGAGCTAAAATGCCCTTGCAAAGAGACACTCCCTTTTGTCTCATGGAATAGCGATTTCTACAGCGCAGTGAAGATACTAGGGTTGGATGTTATTGTTGCCATATGTTACAATGTGTTTGGATAAACGCTAATGACGAGAAATCACACACACACACACACACACACACACACACAGATCTGAATCAGTCCCATGCAGTGCAGCCTGAGCTCAAAGTAGAAAGCAAACAACACTAGTTCTCGTCACAATCTTATCAGCGCATTTCCCAGACATGCACTCTTATAACAAAGAATAGCGGTCACATACAGTACAGTACAGGCCTGCAAGAGCACTGATTGTTTCCTTTCCCGCTCAGACGTTAAGGCGTTGTGCCTTACCTCCATAGAGAAGCGTCGGAGCTGGTGTTTGCTGCGGTAGTGCAGATGGGTAGGAGAATGTCCCCCGTCCTCTGGTGCCAGGGACTGTGGATCTGGATGCAGTGATGGCAAGCCCAAGCTGTTGGGCACCAGGTCTAAGAGGAGAGAAGACAGTATGTTGCAACCTCAGTTGTGAGCATGGCATAGGAAACTAGAAAAGCACACGGAGAGCGCAGACCTCCGCCAAGACCAAGGCAATGGGGTCACAGATAATATAAATTCTAGATGGTGCTCTGGATCACCAATCACCACCAAAACTGAAACGTTACTGGTCCCAATACAATTATTTTTTACACAGACAAACAGAAAGACATATGAAATCATAACCTCCTTGGCGGAGGTAAAAATGTAATCTACTGTACTCTATCAAGGCACTTGGAAAACAGCATCCTCTTTCTAGGAGAGACAGCAGAGATAATCGTAGGAAGACAGAGAACAACTGAGCGGTGGCAAAAAAATTAAAGTACCAAGATGTATCATTTTTATATGAAAACTCTTATTTTGTGGGGTTTAAGAAAACAATAGTCATGTAACAAAAAGTTACATTCCTCACTTTCTGTATTACACTTAAGTGCACAAAGCAACATAGAACACATTAGATCTACAAAGAGGTAGCAGGCCTAAATTGTCATGTAAAGAACATAACTAATCTTAGTGCAATAGCTTAACTCAGAGATGTACAATAACACCCATTCAGACAACACCTCTTTGGTGCTTAGCATTCCAGAATCTCTGTTTCTTTTCCCAACCCTCCCCCGAGCGCAGATAAGACATTGTGATTACCCTTGCACAAAATAGGATCCCTAGTTATTATCTTATGTAATTTCTTTGAAGAAGAAAAGAAAAACGAAGAAATGAAAGCCTACAATCTTCAACTCTTTGAAAAGAGCTCAATCTTAAAAACTTTTCATCTGAACCTTCATACCGAATAATTACTTCTATACTGAGTCGTTCTGTCTGTCTGGCGATCTCTCCTTCTGTCCTGCCTCATTAAGATAGGATTTCATTAGCCCTGACATGTGTCTGTGTAATTAGAGAATAAAACAGCATCTGGGCGATGATTGATCCAGTGACACGATGGCAGTAGGGGCCAGCCTAGCCATGTGTCCATGGCAGTTGCCTTCGTTACACTGGCCCAGGAAGCAATTAACACACTCGTATCAATTACCGCGCAATTATAGCGTTGCACTTTTTGCCATCGTCCGTCTGAGTGGGTGTCAATCCGCTGGCCTTTTTCCCTCAAATTAGTAAGTGCCATGTCAACGAGACTGTCAAAAACAAATCCAATTACATCTCTATTAATCCGTAGTGGACATTACCCTCCCAGAGGCTAGTGCACTGCAGTGCACACATGACAGAAAGATGACATGTCAACCTGCAGTCTCCTGCTTCAACCCTTCTCCACCCCCCGAAAAAGTTTTCTTAGGAGGTGAGACGTTGCAAAACGGCTTTTCCAATCTGTCACTTCGGATTTGGATGGGGTGTTGGAAAAGAGCCTCAAGAGACACAGACCACCTCCACACACAAAGACACTTGCACTAACACACACACACACACACACACACACAAACACACACACACACACATCCCTGCAGCAGAGAGGTGTAATTAAGATCAAGCTCATTATATGTGCTGCAGCTGGCAGCGGGGGTGTGTGTGTGTGTCACGTTGAGGCCAGACCTGTCATCTTTCATTAAACTTCTGTCTTTCTCTTACTTCCTATCCTGCCTCTAGCCGCCATGCATCCATATTAGAGCTCCCAGAGTTTGCCCACAAAAGTGCACTTTTGGAGAGCGTGGCCATGAATTAAAATGCCTTGAGTGCAACAGGGTACAGTCCCTGCTCCCTATAGATTTGCAGACAGACGAGGTGATGGAAAATCAGGCTGTGTTATTCTGCAGTTCCATTCTTTCCTAAATTTAGGGTTGAGGCATACGCTTGTAAAGGATTGCCAACTAGCCTGGATTAGCTGGCGGTAGTATGTGTAAATCCTCACAACCCAATTCAAGAATTGCTTCTAACCACTTGGAATTGGAAGCCTGGGCTTTTAGCTCATGTGTTAAAGCGTTCGACTCCCGTTCCGTGGATAAGTTGTAGTTGACAGAGTGGCAAGTTCGAGACCCAAGTGTGGTGAGAACGGCTCCGGCTTTACACTCACTTTGCGATTGGCTGTTTCTATGCCAACTAAGGCTTTGAGGGTTCAAGGCTCTGTGTATGGTAAGGTGAGCTGACCTCTCAGATGAAAATCCAGAATATTTCCTGAATTTTCTTTAAGAACCTGGGACATTCCTATTTCTGTTCATGCTCATATTTTATTTAAAAAAAAAAAACAAGTCTATTTTGGTGGACAACGCACCACAATCTGGCTTGTCTGGTCACCCTTGGTTATAGGCGAACATAGGGACATAGTGCATCTTGCAGGCCTGCATGCTCTTTCACCCCTCAAACCTCACACACTCGACTCCAAACCTGGGGTCCGTTTCTCAAAAGCATAGTAGCTAGCTACTGTACGTTATATGCTAACTATGTTAGCAACTTTGTTTGTTGCATTGCAGTTTCCTATTGCCAACTAACATAGTTGCTAACTGGTTAATTTTGAGAAACAGACGCCTGGATCATCGATCAACGCCTTTCATCAGCCCCTGATCATAGCCCGGCCCATTCATGTCATGCACCAACCCATGCACAGGTGGTAATTGTTGTGTGTTTGTTTACGTTAGGTCTCTCCAGCTCTGTCTACTGGCTAAAGGGTGTGACTGGCACAGTTAATATAAGCCTCATGGCAAGAAATACCTCAAATGCCACCTGATGTTTACAAGCATCACATTTCAAGACACACAGTCCAAGTAAACACATTTCAAGACACACAGTCCAAGTATTGACACAACAGCATTACTTGAATAGGAGGTGAAAGAAAGAGGAGAGACACTGCAATGTTTGTCACTGAATAATGCTCTCTGAGAGCGTGTGTGTAATGTGGATAAACCATCCTTCAGTTCCCCAGACAAAAGGACGGCTAGGCGTGTTGCATGTCTCTTCCATGCCACGTTCTTTCATTTTGCTCCCGCTCTTTTCATGTGCCTCGCGCCCCCCACAACTCCGCTGTACCCCCACCCAAGCCTAGCCTCCACGTGGACAAAAGATCACCCACTCGCCTTTATGTCAAAGGCAGCTTTTCAAAGCTGAATGTTGGAGCCCACCGCTCGGATCAAAAGCTTCCTTGCTACCTCACTCCATGCTTAATTAGGCTAATTCCGAGCCCACCTCCACACACTATTTGGTAACACACATGAGGGGAGGAAAAAAAAAATAATGAACCATTCAACAACTCAATTGACTAGAAATGAAAAGCTACTGTAATTCCCAAGCTACTGATTTTATTTCAGGGAAATAAATACTGTGCTTACAAGCAAGGGCATAGTGAATCTGTTTTAAACAGAAAGACACCATAGGAACATCTTCAGCAATATGCCAATATCGTTCAAAGCCTGGTCTTTTTGCCATAACGTTTCATGTGCTTATAGGATCCAACATCGGTTGAGATGCCTGTTGCAATTTAATTACTGGTTGCTATGGGGACCACAAGGATGAACAAAAGCGGTGTCAGAATGAGGGAGAAGAATAGCAAGAGCTTGGTTAGACGATAAATGCACTTGCCTACACACACACACACTCACACACACACACACACACACACCTCTGCTTTTCCTATACCCCCTTTTTTCTTTCCCTCTCGCTCGCTCACACACACAATGACACAACACTTCTTAATTCATTGCTCCACTCCACACTCATCCACACACCCACACACAGGTTGGAGTGATGATTCAAACTAGAAACCACGCAGACAATCTTCTCAAGTCTACAAAGCCTCATCCAGAGGTAATGTCAGGTTAGACTCTCATAAAAGAGAGAGAGAGAGAGAGAGAGAGAGAGAGAGAGAGAGAGACTAATTAAGTTAAGTCCTATTGCATTTGTTGTTGGCCTGATAGCCATATAAGGTTGTCAGGTAAGGAAATGATGGCCTGTGATGTATGTGAAGGGAGGCAGGGACAGGGCCAGGAGAGTAGATGGACAGACAGGAGGGCTGCACCACTACACTGCGAGGACTGGCCTCGGCCTGCCTTCATTTACACATACAAAGGCCAAAATCCCATCATCATTTAAATATCACAGCGTCCAGCGAAGAGACTTTCATCTAACACACAGTAATTGGGGTCAGTGGGGGCGAATCTCCCACCCCCATGTACTCTTTCTCTCTTCTCTTTACTCCCATCATCCCCCTCTTTTCTCCTCTATCCTCTCCTCTCTTTTCTCCTCTTCAAAGCCTCCCTATGCTGTTTGCTCTGTTGGAGCACTCCTACATGTGAATTTGTTTACAAAGCCAGCAATACTAATGCCCTTGACTAGCAAGGTAATAACCCAATTTCTTAAGGCTTGTGTCTGAGTTTTAAAAGAAGTCAGTTCCGAGGCACTCAGGATGCAGTATAAAAAGATTTTATTTGGCTACAAAAATTGCCAACGCATTTCGGCCTCAAAGGCCTTCGTCAGGACAATGACAATTGTGTCTGAGTTTGTTTTGGACTTAAAGTTGGCCGGGCACTGACAGTGGTGCGAAGTATGTGTCATAGGCTCGTCTGTCATCATCAGCTTGCTCCATGCTAGTTTAATGGCAACTGTGGATTCATCATGTACAAGTGTGCAGTAGATTAGCTCTTAAAATGCTATGGCTATAGTCTGTTTCACCACCGTATAGACACAGACAATATATAAAATATAGACACAGACGAACACACACAGACATTCACACACACACACACACTGTTCTAATGTAACTTCGACTGTCTCACAACCAGCTAAAGCTGAAAAGGACAATCCAATAAATGTGCCACATAGGTCGATGTTACCGTGTCTCTAGAGAGAAGCTCAGCCTCTAAAACTGTGTGTGTGTGTGTGTGTGTGTGTGTGTGTGTGTGTGTGTGTGTGTGTGTGTGTGTGTGTGTGCATGCACAGCACACACACACACACACACACACACACACACACACACACACACACTTTCGAGACCTGCAGAGCTGTTAAAGGCACTAAGCCATGGGAGATGTGATATTGATGACTGCACTTGTTGAATACTCCCTGATGGGTTTGACCATCTGGATTAAACCATTCCTCTTGTTGAATGCTCCCTGAGGGGTATGACCGGCACCAGGATTAAACCATTCCTCCTGGGAAGGGAATTTAATGGTTTACACTGTAAAACTAACGCAAATACCTACTGTATAAATGCAAATACCAATGCAAATACCTACTGTATACATAACATACCATGAATTAAAAAAAGTAGTTCATTGCCTATTTATCTGCGCCTTCATTGCATCTCCGTGCCATTTAAGAATAAAAGTAGGCCTAAATATTATGATCACACTGAAAACTTATCAGCCCCCCCCCCCTCCCCCCTCTGTATAAATGTAGATTTTGAATGTATATTAATAAATGTATAGAGAGTTAAATGTATAGAGGTCCTGGTGTAAATATGTATACTTGACACATTCTGAGAGAGAGTAAGTTTGTCTCCCATCTCTCTCTCTCTCTCTTTCTGTCGGTATACATTTTGTATAAATGTATACTGAATGTATATTACCAAATGTCTATATGGTGAATGTATAGTTGTATGTAAGTTAACACTTACCAAAGGCAAATTCCTTGTGTATGTATACGTGTACATGAGAAAGTGAGTCTCTCTCTCTCTCTCTCTCTCTCTCTCTCTCTCTCTCTCTCTCTCTCTCTCTCTCTCTCTTTCTCTCTGTCTCTCTCTCTCTCTCTCTCTCTCTCTCTCTCTGTCTCTCTCTATCTCTCTCTGTGTGTTTATGTGTGCATTAGTGTGTGCATATGTCTATGATCTCCTCAGACAAGTGCTGTCGGTGTGAGAGCCTTACCCGTGGCCCCAGCAGGTGAGTTGTGCTAATTTGTCTGCCGGCTGTCACCCAGCATGTGCTACACTGCAGCGCTTCATTTCCACCCCCCCACCCTCACCCCACCCACCCCAACCTCACCCCCCCAGTCGAGGAGGCTTATAAAACTAATACCCCTTCTGATCTCCCATAGGTTTCACCTTCTCACATCTCATACATTTTATAACCTCATTTAAATCTTCTATTCCATTAAATCTCGAGACGTAAAGTGAATAAGAAAAAAAAAGAGGCTTCTCTAAGCCCTATGAGAAATCATTCGCCAGACGGTGAGAACACAAGCAGTGCTTTAGAAGATAATATGCTGTGCTCTTGTAATTGATTTCTGAACTACAGTTAAACATTCAGAGCCAGTGATTAGAGACGGGGGGCGGGCTGTGACGACTAAATATAAATCTGATCCTCGTCAAGTGCGCTGTTAGTTCAGACAGGCCATGCTTGTCTGCCCACCGCCTAGTTCAGATGATTTACCAATCACACACACTGTAGGAATCAAACCAATCCATTTAAGGCATTACTTAGCCACTTCAATTTGCTTGCTGCTTGAGCTCGCCAAATAAATACTGTCATAAATCCTAAAGTTGAAGTAAATTGCTGTGATAATCAAATTTCCACATATCCTTGGGTTCTATGGAAATAAAATGTTAATTTGATTTATCTGTTTTACATCCCAGTGAGGTGTTAGTTTTGAGTGTGATATTGCAGAGGGAGATACGACTGTAAGTCTTGGCATGAGGGACATTACACGAAATCCGTGCATCATTACTTGGCATCCAGTACATGGTATTTTTTTACATATGATTGAACACAGCTGTTAATGATGTGTGAGCGTGTTAATTAACAACAGACTTAGCATAATGGAATATTAGCATTCTGCTCCGCTGACAGATAAGCAAATAAGTTCCACTACTAAACTCACAGGAAGTGGGTTCCTTTCCATGAAACCAGACTGAACTGCAGTCGGACATCACATGCCTGAACTGAAATAGTAGAAGTCACATGAGAGGGCAATTTTAGATGCCAGACCCGACCGTCCCACCACCCCCTTTACCCCCCTTGGGTTGAGATGAAATAATAACAGCTCCTACTCTTCCATCCCCTTCTCCTGCTCCCCTTGACCTGCTGTCTGCTCTGACCTTCCATTTTTCTCCAGCTGTCTCCATCTCTGGGCCTCTATCTCTCTCTCTCTCTCTCTCTCTCTCTCTCTGTCTCTCTATCTCATGGGCATACACTTGCCCAGGCGCCAGCAGGATAAACCAATCAGGCCTCCCTTTGTGCGACGTGAAATGGAAAATAAAGTGGGGCACACACACACACACACACAGAGGCACACACACACACACACAGACACAGACACACAGACTCGGCGGAGAGACAGACTCGAAAGGGAAACAGACAGCTGAGGAGCCTCGGAGCTCCCAGAGCAAATGTTCCATTCTCATCTGCGGATGTGGACGGACCCAGAGACAGATGGGGCTTCTACTCCCAGCATCCCCCTCTGTCCAGTCCTGAGGCATTGATGGACAGAGGATCTCTCTCTCGAGATCTCGCTCCACGTCTCTACACCACAGTGTGACATCTGTCAGCGCAGTGAAAGAGCGCCAGACACAACGTACACATAGACACAAGTCTCTTGAGGTAACTTTGGAACTTTGGAGAAATGAGTTAACTAAACTAAATGCAACAACAACAACAACAACAAATCAATCAGACTACAGTTTTTATCCACAGCAAAAAAAAAAAGAAAAAGAAAAAAGAACAGAACCAACCCCCCCAAATTGGCAAAGCCTATTTCCTGAGTTTAATCTCCTGTCAGCAGGTCGGCAGATTTATTTACAGAGAAGGTGGCATGATTTTGGGGAGGCTGCGGACTTTGAACTTCGCCCTCCCCTTGTTAACGCCAGAATAAAGACTAAAGAGGCTGTTTGAGTCACTGTGTCCGGCGACCGTTTACTTCCTAAATCTATTTGGTTACAGTGTGTGTGTGCACTCAAGTGTGTGCTCTACATTTGAATTCTGGTCACTGTGTACCTGGCATGAATCCTCAAAGCTAATAATACTTATAAAACAATATGATTTAGATTATTCCGTGATTAGGGAGCCTGCCTAATCCAAATTAGAACAACAGTTACATCATTTCAGTTCTTTATTGTTTTGTGACTAATTTTCACAGGCAAACTCATGACCAGGACTACGGTGGGCATTGAGGGCGTGACTGAGCCCCCCCATACACACACACCATTTATTTTGAGTATATTTATCACTGTGTTAAAGGTGCAATAGGATTTCCTGTATAGTTTCAGAGGGATGTCACTTTTGTTTCAAATTGTAGGCATCTTCCCTTAATTTGCAAGCTGCATGCCCCATGAATACACAGTGAAAAAATCTCATCTCGGGAGACAACACAGGGGCTGTTCTTTATTCTTTTGTGACTAATTTCACAGGCAAACTCATGATCAGGACTACGGTGGGCATTGAGGGTGTAACTGAAAATCTGATCTCCGGAGACAACACAGGGGCTGTAATCAGATCCAGGGGCGATACCTATATGACCACGCTGAAACTATGCAGGAAGTCATATTCACCTTTAATAGATGTTCATTTAGAGCATTACATTAGAGGGCAGAACCCCCCCACTTTACCTCTGTTCATGCCGCTGCTTATTGATCTAAACATCTATAAAGCTTCTGTAAAAGTTGTAGTATTTTTTTTAACAGGCTGTAATGAATGCTGCCTGATGGGGAAGCGCCTTGGCTTACCTCCACTGTGGCAGATGTTAAGCTGGTTGATCTGTTCGGTGAATTCATTCTCCTCAATGGTCTCTGTTCTGGGCACAGATAGTGAGAAGCGTCGCTTGAAGTTCTTCATTTTGTTCATGTCGCTGGCGATCCTGGGAGGGACACAAAAGACAGAAGGAACAAAAAAAAAAAAAAAGAAAAGAAAAAAGAAACTTTTTAACCACTGAGATGAAAAGAGAAGAAACAAAGAATCTTTCGTGATCCTTGTTTTGAATTCCCCCTCTGCTCATTTTTTTGTCTCCACATGCTGTGGATGTTTTACAAAACTAATGGTCACAGCAGCCTTGGGAGTAACTTTAACTTTGAGGACGACTCGGCTTGCTTTACTCTAATCGTTTGTGTATCTGCACACAGCACCAGAAACAGCCCTGATTTCACAGCAAACAGCGTTCATTTCCACTTTAATTTGAGTAAACAAGGTTTATGAAAGACCTTCAAAAATGTAAACATATTTTCCCCCTATGTATCAAGTACGAGGTGTTACTTTTTCTGCAATCTGTCTATACTGTCTGAGCAGTGTTGTGACAAGGCTGTGAGTTCTCCAATGAGCCCTTGTCCCTGAAGCCTCTTTTGTTACTAAGTAACCTAACGTTCTGAACTTCTCTGTGGATTTACGGTTAGATTCGTGGACTCTGCCTGGCATCCATGAATAAGTTTCTAACAAAGGAAGGTGAAATACTGCAATAGCAGCACACTGAATGACTGCCGACTGGTGTTGCTACCCGCTATGCTATGAATGTAAAGCACATTTCCTACTGTTTTCTCTTTGTTCTATCTACTTTTAAAAACTCTTTTAAATGGTAACTCCTTTTAAAAGTCAAACATTAAAAGTGTAAACTATAATTATAATTATAGCACTTTTGGGGGCTTCATTTGGTGCTCAACCAACATGAATCCTATTTCAAACATGGGCTTCTATAATGTCACAGGGTGTCATCATCACTGACTCGCAATAACTCAATTAAATAGTAAGCAGCTTAGTACGGTCATATCCAATTAAGTTAGTGAAGATTTAGGATTGCATCAGCGTAAGCCACCAAGGGATGAAGGTGTCGCTAACACTCAAAAGTGATATCCTCTTGTTTGGACACAGCGCTAACCACTGCACTCAACCCCTAACCACCATCCGCTTGCAGGAATGCACTCATGTACACACACTAACACTAACACACACACACACACACACACACCAGTTTCTCAGACCTCACTGCATTGATGAACTCAAAGCCCCACCAGTGATGAGGCTTCCCCCTTCCTTCATGATTCACCTTCTCTCCTTTCCTCTCTCCTCTTCTATCCATCTCTTTTTCTATCTCTTCTTTCTATTCTTCAACGGCATGTTGCCGAGCAGCAGATCAGGCCGTTGCTAAGGAATCCCCCCCCAGCCTCTCCTGCCCTGCCACCCCCTCCCTTCTCAGGATGAAGCAGCTGAACATTTATTTGTGTAGGAGAGGTGCTGTCTGCCTGGCTAATTATTCTCACATCAGGGATAAGGCTGCTGCCGCCACCGCCGCTGCTGCTACACCAGAGTGTGTAGTGGCTTTCATAGCCTCTCTGTGTCAGACTATAGTGGCCTCTTCTCTGGTACAAACCGCAAGAGCAATGAGAGATTTTAGTTCATTAAAGTCAACAGCGTCCTCCACAGCGAGACATTTCACAAAGAAAGAGCGTAATCTTCCTCTGTTTCTCATTAGAATCTTCTAGCTTTAATTCTACCTTCATGGCACACTGTACACTAGAGGTTCCAAAGAATCTGACGTGGGGATATCAGTTCTCTGTTCTCTATCAGAGCCCCCCCCCAAACCACCTCTCTGCCCCAGACCTGTCTGCGTTTCAAAGGCTGTTGGCAGTGCATGCCAATCTGTCCTCATACTCCTTTCAGCTGTTTTGACCTGGAGCCAAGCATCAAACACCACCCCCTCCTCAAACCACAACACACACACACACACACACACACACACACACACACACACACACACACACACACACACACACACACACACACACACACACACAGCAGAAGCAGCAGCACAGCACTCTCCTGAGATGGACTGTACGACAGCATAGCAGTTCCACAGCCACATTCTGTAGAAAAGTGTGTGTGTGTGTGTGTGTGTGTGTGGGTGGGTGGGTTGATATGCCACTGCAGTTGGCATTTGTAAAACTAACTAATGACAGAGGTAACAGAAGTATTCTAAGTGAGATAAGTGTTGGTGAGCAACTGCTCAGTTTTATTTAAGCCTGAGGAGTTAAAAAGAATTTCACCTTGTGATTCACACAATACACACAGAACAGGCACCGCAGCTGAGGAGGTTCAACACTCGAGTCAAGCATGATCCAAAGACACTGCAGAAGTAGCTCTTAGTAGGAAGATATGAAGTGCTCTAATCCAAAATGCAAAATCCACCATTTTAATGAACTTTCAAAGAAATGTTTAAAGCTGCATACCAGGTGATGTCAATGAATATCCATGTGGGCTGTTTTGATCTAATACCTAGATACAATTTACACAATTCCAAAACGTGATGTATGAATATTTGAAAAAATGAATAATAATATACAAAGAAGGATGAGACAGAGAAAGAATACACTACAGAGACACTGCATGCACTGCACATCAACAAAGCATCTCGACCAATTCCTAAAAGATCATGTGCTGTAATGCTACAACCATACTAGTTTACTATCTTACAGTACAGAGAAAGTAGCCTAAGTAAAGAAACCAAAGACTCACGTACTGAGCTTTTGATGGTCATTTATACAGTACACAGGCACGATGGTGGACACCTTGGTGATGGACCCATTTCACGCGAACAATTCCACCAGCTGTCATTTTAGCTCCACTCTGGCTGCGTGTTTCCCCCACGGCATTTGCATCTGTCTGCCCCGAAAGCAATTACAGGCGGAATAAGTGCTGCCAGAAATAGCAGCGCCGACAAGGACCAGCGTTGGAGGCGACAAAAAAGCCTGGATGAGTCAGTGAGCTCAGTCAAGGATCGCTCTGACAGTAGGTGATCTCTCCCACTGAGAGGGTCTGATGACATTTATATTGGCAGGAAATCTATTAATACGGACTCGCTTCTCCTGCCATTCAGTCATTGGCATGATAGTGACATATGGTGATGGAGTTGACTCACTCAAAGGGATGGACCTCACTCGCATTTTAAAGGCAGGGGGGGTTCAAAGAGTACAGTGATGGTGGGAGTTAGTTTACTGTAGCACGGGAAAACAGGGTAAAAAAAAAACTTTTTGAGATATAAATGGTTTTTGATGTGCATCTGCCAACAACTTGAAAAAGAGTTCAGTCTTTGCCAAGGATATGATGTGCAGTCTGTGTGATGTTAGCAGCTTCTGAATGGAGATAGGGAGATAAAAGGTGCTTAAAAGGCTGAGTCACTGAAAGGAACTAAAGTGCTGAGTCACTCAAAGGAGACATGAGCCTGAAGTAAAGTGTCTGAGAAGCTGCACTGGCATACTGTAGGCTCCATGTTGGGATGTGGTGGATGCACAAAATGGTAATGCAGTCAGTGTTTGTCGAACCTGATGTCATGTCATGGCCACCTTGCCTTTATTTATTTGATGAGTCCATGATTTTTATTGCTTTCATCTTCCAAGGGTTCAATACAACATTCAGTGCTGTGAGTACCAACTAAATTTAATGACAACTCTACAAATTCTGCGGTTACACTTCAAAGCCTTGTTTATCTTTTTCCTAATTGGTTTTGAGTGAAGTAGATGATAAGACTTTGCTGTTGCATGCCAAGTCAAAACATTTTCCAAAAATGGGTGAGCCAGTCTGGACTACTTCTTCAACCTTCAGACCCGAAA
Organism: Sardinella longiceps; assembly: GCA_027497455.2. Classification (NCBI taxonomy): domain Eukaryota; kingdom Metazoa; phylum Chordata; class Actinopteri; order Clupeiformes; family Clupeidae; genus Sardinella; species Sardinella longiceps. Next base: position 5,010,906 of record JAODXP020000013.1, on the reverse strand, counting down.
CTAGAGGCAATGTAAACATCATTTAGGGAGTTTTTGAGAGGCTATGTTACTCATATGGTCCTGTTACAGTTAGCTTAGCTTACAGAGACCAGCTCAGCCTGTACTTCAGCTGTAACATTATGCTAAAACTAGTCTATTAACATTAGCGATCAAGCCAGAAAATGTTTGCAGGAGCTAAATAAATGCTGGTACACAGGTACACAAGATAGCGATTGCTAAAGCCTGCAATACATGAAGGCCTTCTAGGAGAGCTACCGACAACTACAGGCCTTCATTTAGCTAAAGGCCTTTCATTAGCTACAGGCCATCTAGATATGGATATTGTATGTCTATCATACTTATTGGTATTGAAATTAGAGGATGCCATTCAGTCCTCATAGGCCGCATATTCACATGGTGAAAATGATCAGTTCCAGGAGGTTTCAAATGTAGCTGTTGATCTCGTTAAAAATTGGAAATTAAAGATGCAGAGATAAAGTCTTTCAGAAGACTATGGGTGCTGTAGTCTAATCCTCTTCATTCCAAATGTGGTGGAAATTATTGGATGTCATGATGAGCATCTGTGACACCACAAAAGCATCCAAAAGTCCTTGTTTCTAGGAAGGTGAAGAAAGCCATTCTACTACCTGCCACTGTCAACACCCTGACAACACTGTGTCACCTCAATCTTTATCACATCTATATCCTTTAGCATGGGCTGCTGCTGCTGCTGTTGCTAAAACAAGCCCTTGTTAGAGCTACTGCAATGTCATAACCACAGCTCTCTTCCTATCGACGGCGCTGTTTGATACTTTTAACACCACAAACCCACCTCTCCTCAGCTTAGCACAGCACGTCCTTAACACATACATGGCAGTGTGACATCCTGAGTTCTTCAGTGGCCAGCTCAGCTCATCTGTACTCAACTCGTCAGCTCAGCGCATGGATGGCGCATGGATGCATGCATGCTCATCTGTCCGCCTTCGGCACTGGCACACACTGTGACATCCCCCGCTGCGCTTGTGTTTGACGTGCCCTATGACAAAAGACACAATTCAGCCCCGCTCTAATTGCCTCTTTTCTTCGTCCTCTTCCATAGCCCTCTCTCTCTCTCTCTCTCTTTCTCTCTCTCTCTCTCTCTCTCTCTCTCTCTCTCTCTCTCTCTTTCTTTCTTTCCCTCCTCTGCTACTCAACTGTTCATTTGCTGGCCAGGCGGACTTCTCATCAGCGTGCGCTCCATTTGTCCCCGTGTGCCTATGGCCAGGCCATTCAGCCAGTCATCCAGACGGCCGACCGACCGACCGACCGTCCATCCTGCTCTTGGCCAGAGGGAGCAACAGAGGCTCGTATCGTACAGTATGTGCTGGTCCGCACAGGGGTGTGTGGCAGACAGAGGGGGGCCGAATTGGGGGACCGAATGGGGAGGTGGGGGTGTTGGTGAGGCTCCCAAACTCCTGCTGAGATCACAACCCAGCAAACCCAAGCGGGGGCCGAGGAGGAGTTTGCCATGGCTAAATCAGATGAAGACGTGTTGTGTCGTGTCGTGTCTGGGGGGTGGTGATGGTGGTGGTGGTGGTAGTGAAGGGTTAGAAGATTGAGAGTCACAGATCAGACTCTGTGGGTGGTGGACACCCCTGTTTCAGATCCCGATCAGCGGTCACATAAAAGTTGCAGAGAAATAATGAGGCACATCTAAAAGGCCCGTGGCCCTGAGGGGGCCCTCTGGCCCTTTGGTCTCCTGGCCTCCTAATGGTGCATCGTGATCTGAAATCATGGCAGCCTCCATTGGCACTGTGTACGTATGCCATCGCCATCGCCATGCCACGGCTCCGCAATCACTAAAGCCCACCAAGCTAACTGGCTTCTGAAAAGGAGAGGCGAGAGAAAAAAGGGGAGATGAGACAAGAATGTTGTTTCAAGTCACTTCACACATCTTGCCCCCTCCAACACCCCCCCCCCTCCCTCTCTCTATCTCTATCGCAGCACAACGGGCACAAAGCAGCGGAAAAAAAACACTACAAAAACAAAAACAAGACAAAAACTGACATGCGGCGAATGTATTTTGGATCAGCTCATTAAATAGTCTTCTGAACGCCGCGGATGTTGGCAACTTCTGCCTCTTTATTTCCAGTTCAACCCTCTCACCCACACATCTGTTTGGACTCTCTCTGTTTCATCCGTCCTACCTCTACCTCCACCCCCCCTCTCTCTCTCTCTCTTTCACCAACCCTCCAAACACACACACACACACTTTCTCACTCAAACTTTCACAAACTCCGGGGGGCAAAGTCACGTATGGATAATGTTGACATGGCCTGTGATCTTCCCAGTACTAGCAGTACCAGTGATTGAGCCGATGTTTCGATCCTAAAGTGGGGACAGGAACGCCGTGTAAATGGACTGACTGCACGCAGATAAATGCCGGGCTCTTTATAGTCATTACAGCTGGAGGCAGATGACCTAACACATGGGTCACTTCCCTTGAGTGACCTAGAATGGCTTTTAGATGCGCGTCGGAGTCCTGTGACTGACGGCAGCATCACAGTTCAGTTTCTGAACTTCAAGTGCTTTTCTCGATCAGTTCACATCCATAAAAAAACAAACTCACTCACCAGAAATTCTTGGGACACATCCAGCATACTCCACGAATTAATATTAGTAAACAGTTTTGCCGACTCACTGAAGTGAATGCATAGAGATAGCAAGGACGTTTTGTTTGAATGAAAATACTATGCGCAGCACACAAATTATTATTTACTTGAGTTGTTAGTTAACATAATTTGTTTAACCCTTGGTCTTGACCACAATTTCATTCTGATGGGATGGCAACGAGTGACAGGCAGCTGAGTTGTGTTGATGATCTGAGTCTGAAATAATGGAGGTTGCCTTTTGCCATTTAACCTGTCCGATTGATTTTTTTTCATGGATGTAATCCCCCGAACTTGTTTTCCTAGTAGTCTCACTTTAAAAGTTGCGGTTATTACAGAATTGTTCGTGTATCTAGTCTAAGATAGAGGCTTGTTTTGTGTGAAACAGCACTGTGCCAAAGCAATGCTGAACTCACTCACACACACACACACACACACACACACACACACACACACACACACACACACACACACACACACACACACCCGAGAGAGAGACCAAGAGACACAGACACACACACAACACCCAGAGAGAGAGAGAGAGAGAGACCAAACACACACACACACACACACACACACACACACACACACACACACACACACACACACACACATTGTAACCATACTCACATAACAGAGGACTGTTTTTCCCTAACTCCACACCACTGGTCCAGAGTCAGCCTGAGGTGTGCTTCTGGTTGCTCTCATTAGTGCTCAGGAGTGCTGATCCTGGACATGTTGTTGTCCAGCGGCAGCAGCAGCAGCACTCTGCCCACAAACAACATTCTGCCAACTATACTAGGCTTCATCCCAGCAAAAACATACAGGCATTTCACACCAGCTACAATATCCCAGACATTCCCTCAGACACTCATACAACACAACAATATCTCCCTATCACACGCCACACAGTACATTTCTACTTTTGTTAATAGGGCAAATCTCTCTCTCTCTCTCTCTCTCTCTCTCTCTCTCTCTCTCTCTCTCTCTCTTATACTATGTTCCACACATACATACGTCTGCACAGATACAAAGCAGACACACAAACTGAAAACCATGTTACATGTGTTGTTGCATGAATGTGTTGTGTGAATGAAAGAGCGAGTGAGTGAGTGAGTGGCTGAGAAAGAGAGCGAGGGAGCAAGCAAGGGAGCGAGTGACCTAGATCCACGGAGAGATGCCCCCAGGGACTGTGGGAGTCATTCATGTGGAAGGTGCCTCTGAAAGGGCGAAGGGCGAACTCTCGTCCCGAATGTGGGCTAATCTTCGGAGCCAGAAATGAACTACTGTCGCGGGTCCGATAGTGAGCGCGCTTACTTCATCATAGGGCTCGGACACAACGCATAAACACTGACAGTAAGAACGTGACCTGACCCCTCACCCATACTTACAGTATGTGCTTAGCTTTTTATAGAATATTCACATGATTCAGCTTTACGTAACTTCACTGCGGCCATCTCACTGAACACACAGGAGGATTCTTGGGATGATAGATGAGGTTAGGTCTGTGCTGCTACGACGCAGCTGGTTTGTTTACCTTGATAAAGGTGTCTTTCCACTGCCTCTGAGGAGTGAGTAATATTTGCTTGGGCAATTAGCAACCTACAGTAGGGAAATTAGTGTTGAACACGTCAACGTTTTTGTGAAGGTAAATTTATTCCTAATGAGGCAACTGACATGAACCTTTGTCCAGAAAATGGAAGTAGCTCATATAATGCAATAAAAACAAGTCTTTGAATAAAGTCATTAGACAGTAAACAATTTTTTTAAATTCTTACAAGGACATTCCACAAATGGACTCAGACTTTTAAAGAAATATTTGCACTTCATAATTAGTAGATAACTACATCATTATTCATTTTTCCATTCTATCATGTTTACTGATGATAATGATCAATAGTCTGTTGACTCTTCCAGGGAGCATAGAGGGGAAACTGCACAGCTCACTGTTGACTTAGTCAGGCTCCCAAATGCCCAGCCTTCATGGGCACAGAGTTCAGAGCTCCAGGGTCCCAGCAGTCAACTGCTTCCCTCCAAGGCCCGAGAGTAGCACTGGTAGACACCTCCCCAGACGGGTACCCTATATGCCCCTACAACACCCCCATGGGGATAGACACAAATCTGTTCCGTCCTGTTGCAGTGATGGCTGCCATCCTGGAGGGATGACTAACGCTTGTCTGGCTGTGGGCACCGTGAATGAGTGTCCTCCTGCGGCGACAGGTTTTTGGGGAAGTCAGCTGTTCCCCCCTCGGAGGGACAGGGAAAAGAGACAGACTGGCAGAGGGGGAGTCTTTAGAGCTGCCTGACTGTAGAGCTACTTCCACACTGTAAAAACCAACAAGAGTTGGTTCAATGTGGTATGTCAGTCTGTGATTGTTGGATGGAATAGACTACTTGCACATAAACATTTTTTAACACGGCTCACTTAGGTTACATTGGCTGCATACTATGCACTGCATAGCAACCACTATAAAAGAAAAGTAATAACAAAGTCCTCTCTGGTCATAGGCAGATAGAACTGTTTTTCTTTTCAATTACAGCGCAGAACTGGAAGTATTTTGTGAACATTCTAAAGACTGCAACCATTTACTCCCAACTTTAGAAAGTAAGAGTTTGTTTGTGTTTGTTGGGGTAGTAAAGCAAAGAAGTTGATCCAGGCACTCCAGAAAGTGATAAAGGAGGAATGTTTAAAAAGCCTTTATTATAACGTGGCTAGGTCATACTTTAAAACAGCCAACATGTTTCGACCCCACAATGGGTCTTCATCAGGGCTTGGTCTCAGGGCTTTATTGGGGTAGTGTTTATGGAAAAAGCTCTAGAAGTGCTGTGGAATGGTTGAGCCAGGAGCCCCTAGCTTTCTCTGGCTGAGCCTTGTGTCTCTCAGTCTCTCTCCCCTCACCATGACTCCATAGCTTTGTTATCAGTGGGCACTATTGTCCAGTAAACTGTCTCACGCATGAGTCATGCTAACACAACACCTCTCCCTGGACACCAGGCCACATTCACCCATCCCCATGCGGGTAAATATCAGTCAGGAACAATAGGGAAAGGGGTCAGTGTCACAGACTACAGACTTGACCCCATATACTTCATCGGCAAATTCAAGTGATTATTATTTTTTTTTTTACCTGTGATTTATACAGCCATGAAACCTCTTGAGTCCTCTAGCTCCCTTGACCTTCCTTCAAGAGTACTTGAGAGATTGTTTACCTAATAGTACTTTCAGTTTTTCCCAAGAAACTGGGGCGATAAACCAAATTAAAACATGATGTATCTGTATTTTGTTTGAAGCAGCCTGTCCATTCCAGTGGAGTCCAAACCGGTCAGCTTCCCAGTTTCTGGCCTCATATCTTGCTTGGTAAATGTCCATAAACGTCCATGAATGGGGTTTCCAAAAAACCATGCTGAGCTCCAGGACTGTTTCTTAGAGCGGATGATGTGTGTTTGAGATTTGAGCAAGATTTTACGTCAGGGGCTGTGGAGGCCATTCAGGTCAAATTCCTAAAGGCCGATTCTTGGCAGAGGTCTGTGGTGGCAGAAAAGGTTTGGAATACCAACACATCATCTCACCTTGTGACTCTAAATTAAGTAGAGGAAACTCTGACTCAAGATATTTGTTGGGAGTTTGCTTTTCTGAATGTATTTCACAAATCAAAAGAAGAACTTGTTGTTTTAAACAAAACTGTATTGTATATGTTTCTGAAATGTTAGAACTAACTAACTTGTTCTTTCTGTGTTTTCCCTGTCTGAACACATGCCTTCAAGGGAGCTGCTAAAAATTTCAGACCCTCAGGCAGAAAATAATTTCAGGCCACCGAAAGACTTTATATTATCCTAATCCTAATATTAATTTATAATATTGACAATATTTTCATTTATTAACCCCACCCACATTTGGTAGAGTGGATCAGATCAGATATTCAAAATATGTCCCCGACGTATGATTCATTCCCGGCAAAACATTAATAACCTTCCTTGTACTATACGTCACCACACCGACATAATCAGTCACCCTGCTTTGGAGCTACACCCATGAGATTCAGGAATATACCAAATGAGTAGACCTGTCTCTGATGTGGACTTGGGCTTTCGGGAACTACACAATCACCATGCTGATAGGGAGGTGATATGTTGACACCTTCATCACAAAGCAAATTAGAGCTTTGTATGAGCTCACAGCATAAGCATTGAGCATGTGCAATAACAGTCAGGGTTATTATGATGACTTGTCGGCACACACCCGTGCAGTTTCGTTTAACATGCTGTTTAATTCAACAACAACATCATTTCCTTCAGTCTTGTTAATAATATAATCTTTTTCAGTGGGATACAGACATTACAGAACTAATAGCATCTGAGTGTGTGGGGAATTAGGCCTAATGTCATTTGCACAGCGTGTACAGAAAATAGATATTGTGTGATACCTGATGTGAGAGCATATAGAGATGATAAGAAAGATTGTGTGTGTGTGTGTGTGTCCGTGTGTGCATATGTTTGTGTGTGTGTTTGTTCGGGTAGCTGTGAATCAGCCAGGCTGTGTATGTGTTTCTGACGTGTGTGTGTGTGTGTGTGTGTGTGTGTGTGTGTGTGTGTGTGTGTGTGTGCGTGTGCGTGCGTGCGTGCGTGCGTGCGTGCGTGTGTTTGTGAGAGTGTATTCGTTCGGGTAGCTGCATGGAGTCAGTCAGTCAGGCTGTGTATGTGTTTCTGTGGACACACGTGTGTGTGTGCGTGGGTGTGTGTGCGTGTGAATGGATGAGAGTATAGGCCAGCCTGTGGTCATATTCCTTTCCAACCCAGTAGGTCGCCACACGAGATTGGAGTGATCATTCAGGCGCAGAACACTCTGGTTCTCACGTGCTTCAGCTGCTGTTTATCCCCTGTGCTCTGTCAGACAAGACCAGAGCGCTAGCTCAACCGCTTCAAAGCCACTATACTCAAAACATATCAAATAGTAATCAACACTTTTACTCCTGATACTTTTGAAGGAGACTAATAAAAACAAAACACAGACAGCTGTGCTAACTAGGGCAATGTTGGGAACACAACACCCCCCTCCCCCCCACACACACACACACAAACACAAACACACACACCCAGGAGATGACAAATATTGAAATATACTCATGACATCAGCGGGATAAATAGTAACTCCGGCTTCATCAAACAGCAATTACTTGAGGAAAGGTATCAGCCGAGGGCATCATCAATCTTATATGCATTGTTTAAAATGTTCAGTTTGTGACGGGGGTGGTGGGGGGACTATATGGGGTGGATTCATGTTGTGCAGAGATGAGGTCTGGGTTTTGTTTGTGGATCCGTTCCATTAAGTGCTAGTGTCTGTAGCCTTCCGTTTGTACTTTATCTCACCATCTAGTCCAAGTGCACTTGGATACCTCTTTAAACATCATAAACCATTCTGAGGAGGTATAAAATAATAACGGCAGAATAATGGCTTAAATTACATAAATTACATACTTTTTTTGTCACTGTAACTATAACAACAAGTAGAAGTATGTGCATGTTCTCATAGCAAATGCAACATATGTCAGCTGGACTACAGCACACAGTGCCTTGGAAAATTAAATATAAATGTTGGTTTCTCATGCGGAGGTAAATTTCATGCTCACACAGCAATCAGATGTCCTTTCATCTGTCCTTACCCGCCCCCTGCATGTTTCTCTCTCCATCTAACATATTTTACATACAGCGAGAGGAGTACAGCGAGAACATCTGCATTTGTGACTTACAGATGTGCATCTTAGCAATTCCACAAATGGTTGCAATTAAATGTACTTACATTAACATTTATGCATTTAGCTGACAGTTTCATCTGAAGGAACTTACATCTGTCAACTATCAATGGTAACTATCCCTGTACTTCAGGGCCAGCTTCCCTTAGAGGAACTTAGGGTCTAGGAACTAAGTGCCTTGCTCAAAGGCACAATGGTGGCAGCCGGGATTCAAACCCACAACTTCCAGACTACTAGCCCATTAGTCAAACTCCTGAACCAGTACACTACCAGTTCTTAAAACTTCCCAATGCCATGACAAGTGTGTTTTATACTGCAGTAAATTCACCAACTTCCAAATTTCCAGTTTCAATGCAATAATATATAATCACTTATCTGAAAGCGTAAGAAAAGTTCAGAAAAAGAAACATGACGTACACTTAAAAATGTGATGAAGAAGTAATTTTGTACAATCATAACAACTATTGTTAACCTTGTTATTTATAGAGCTCAGATTCAAACCCACAGTTATTCTAACACTTGTCACAAAGGCAAATAAAAGGTCATGGAGTTTTGATGCAATGCTTATAAACCGTGTTTACCGTACCCCCCACTGGGAATGTATCGTGAGTGACTCATACCTATAGCCCTTTATGTAGGCACGCACACACACAAACACACACACACACACACACACACACACACACACACACACACACACACAGAGGAGAGCTCAGTGCAGGACTGAATCATAGTCTGCAGCAGGGGTGTGTGTCTGCTTGCTAGGTTTAATGAGCTTGTATTAGTCATATTGTGTCAGTGGGGACTTTTTTCATATGTTGACAAAGTAAGTGGCACACTGTGGGCAGAGATATGTGTGCAGGCAAAGACACAAACACACACACACACACACTCACATGTGTTCACACAAACACACGCACATACTCACACATGAACACACAGACATACAGTACACATGCACATACTCACGTACACACACACACACACACAGATACATACCACACACACAGCAAGTCTCTGTAGGAGTCAGCCACACATCTCTGTGTTTTGTTCTGTGCATGAATTGGTGGTAGAGTACTTGTTTTGTCATCAGCCATCTCCATTTTACGGAGGTCACTATGAGTGACCTTTCTGTTTACGCCTGCAGCCACCCCCCCCCTGACCCCACCCCCGACCTTCCAGTAACACCATCAACCCCCCACCCCCTACCCTTACCATGGAGGCAGTGAGGGCTTGGCGCTCCACAAACAACACAGTCTCTGTGGTCTGCAAGCGCCACTCGCCACTCCACCACAACACGGCCCTGTGTTCCAAAACAAACCCCCACGCCTGAGGTCACACTGACGGGTCACTGTCTGCCGCTGGTGCCCTCCTCCTCCTCCTCCTCCTCCTCCTTCTCCCCTATCCCTGACTTTTGTTTTCTGACACGGTAGTGGTGACTGTGCCTGGCACACACACATGAACACACACACACACACACACACACACACACACACACACACACACACACACACACACACACACACACACACACACACACACACACACACTCCTCCTCCCCTTTCCCTAACTTCTGTTTTCTGACATGATGATAGTGGTACCTGCGCCTGGCACACACACACACACACACACACACACACACACACACACACACACACACACACACACATTCATCGCTCCCTTTTTGGGGTCCATGTGTTTTATGGGGTCTGCCACTGGTGTCCTCCTACTCCCCCATACCTGACTTCTGTTTTCTGACACGTTGGTCGTGGTGGTGATTGTGCCTGGCACACAAACACACACACACACACACACACACACACACACACACACACACACACACACACACACACACACACACACTCATAGCTCCCTTTTTGGGGTACTTTTAGTCTGTCAGCTCAGTTGGGGTGGAGTGAGTGATTGGAGGCCTGGCGAAGGCTTTGACTCCTTGGTGGAAAACAGTGTCACCCTCAATCACAATCAGACAGCACAGCACAGCACAGCAGCGCTGATAGTGATGGATGCTGCTGACGCAACCCAGTCCGCTCCTTGTTTGATGTAAACACCAGCTCTGACTGTGACCAACACAGGAAGCAGAGTGAGCCAGTGACCCAGATATTGTTTTTTTCAGACATCCTGTAGCAAGACTATGTCACCTGAATAGGTAGGTCTAGGGTAATAGAGATCTGAGTGTTCCCCACAGCATTCACACAAACACACACACACACACACACACACACCCTGTTGCAAGCGTGTGTCACCTGAATGGGTAGGTCTAGGTAATAGATATCTGACTGTTCCTCACAGCACTCTCACGCACACACACACACGCACACACTCACACAAGCGTGTGTCACCTGAATGGGAAGGTCTGGGTTAAGAATATCTTGTGGCTGTTCCCCTACTGCACACACACAAACACACACACACACACACACACACACACACACACACACACACACACACACACACACAGACTAGATGGTGCATGTGTCACCTGAATAGGTAGGTCTGGGTAAAGAATATATTAATATCTTGATCTCTGTTACTGTTTGAATGATGATGAATGCATTTCATGGAGGATGGCGTGACCTGCCATTGCTCATTCAGTAAATATCAAGTCAACAAAGACAACAGTCCCAAAGGCATGTGACCAAAAAGAAACCACATTGTCTACTCCACAGATAATACACACAGGTCTATTCTATTGCGTATGTTTCTATAGTGACTGTTCCCCCACATAGTGCTCTAGCGAATGGGCTGCAAACGGCTAGAGAGACAAATAGAATATGCTTTTAGATTATGGATGAGGACAATATGGCTCTAACAAGGTTTAGTGGGCTCTCATCAAGTTTAGTGTGAAAAAGGTGAGGCTTAATGACAATGATCCAAAGCAGTGGGGGCTCAAAAGGGGGGGTGGGGGGGGGGGGGTAGAGGATGAGTCAGTGTGCTTTCATACGTCCCCTCGCTTGCCTCAGCCTTACGTAATAAGCAGCCGGTGAATGGGGCGCAGCAGCAGCGGCGGTGGCGGCAGGCGTGCTGCTGAATGGAGGTGAGAGAGAGGTTTAGATCCATTTAGGGATTTAGCGTCTGAGCCTGCTGCACCCACTGCGAGGGTGAGGGTGAGGGGAGTCGGCTCGTCTCGGCTCGTCTCGAGCATTCCAGCAATTTCTCTCCCAAATCATCTTGACTATTAAAAAATTGCTCTGAATTCCGCTACTCTGATCTGCAAGGCTTGAATCCTTGACAGTAACATATGATATGGATCCACAAGATATTATAACCTGAGCCAGAGCAATTGAAACACACACACACACACACACACACACACACACACACACACACACACACACACAAACACTATGATTGCTTTGTGTTGCGGATGGACCCTAGAATTGACTGAATCTTGCCTTTCTGACCAATGTCTGCCCTTAAATCTCAGTGAACAAAACAACAAAATAAAATAACTTGCCTCTGTGATACCAGTTCCTACAGAATAGATTGTATCATATTTACAATGATAACAGACTGCGGAGCTGTGTTTGTAGTTTCTACTGTGTCGGCCAGATGAATAAAAGATGGTTTTCATTTTTCTATCGGGAAAGTGATATGTGATTTTGATGTGCAGTCCTGGGTGATGGGAACCCACCCTGTGAACAGTGAGTTGTGCGTAAGTTCTCTCTTCCTCAAAACCACCACAACTGTATGCTTAAGGAAGCGCTAATCTTAGAAACAGGATCATTTTTGCTTCTACTTTCCATGTGCATTTGCATTAGCCATTACAGCAAATAACATATCATTACATGCAATCTAACTTTCTGTGAGCACACTGCATTATTACCAGGCAAAGATGGAACTTTTACTTAGATATTTGTTTCTCTGACAAATATACAAAGTACATCACAAGCCAAAGTGTTACTATGCATACAGGTGCAATCCTCTGATGCATGGAAGGCCTGCCTCTAACAAAACCACTCAGTAAGAATGCACACCAATTGCAGTTTGAATGACAGTGATTAAATGGATGGATGGATGGATGGATGGATGGATGGACGGATAGATAGATAGATAGATAGATAGATAGATAGATAGATAGATAGATAGATAGATAGATAGATAGAAGGGCAGTAGTTATTGGGGCTGAAAAGCGCTGATGGATACCACTGGAGCGAGACAATGCATGGGCCAGCTGGCACAGCTAGGATGGAGAACATGGCCACCGGCTCTCCCCGGCCTACACCACAACACACTCACACACACACACTGCTCCGATCCTACTACCATGACAGCCTCACTTACCCTTAACCCCCCCCCCCCCCAACACCATCACCACCTCACTGCACAGCCTGACACTGACACACACACACACATACATACAATACATAGGCAAACACACAGACACACACACATACAGAGACACATAGAGAGAGAGAGAGAGAGAGAGAGAGAGAGAGAGAGAGAGAGAGAGAAAGAGGCCTGCCACACTGCTTCTATTACTCCAGCCTCATTCACTACTGTATACCATGCAGCCAGCATGAGGGCTTGTTGTTACACTGGATGACGAGTAGCACCACTGACATTCACTGACCTTAGGACAGCCCAGACTGCCCAGATCCACCCAACACTACCCACCAAAACCTGACCTAGACCACTTTAGACAGTTTGGGTATCTAGCACAAACACACATACACACACACACACACACACACACACACACACACACACACACACACACACACACACACACACACACACACACACACACACAAACACAAACACACACACACACAGACACTCACACAAACAAACAGCGGATGTCGGATGTCACATAAATCTTTAGCGCCTGTGCCAGTAGACTAATGGCACGGTCAATGTTGATCGAAGAGAGGTGAAGATGCTGCCTTGATGTCACAGACATCCGAGTCAGTCAGACAGACAGTCAGACAGGGCCCTCTTCAAGAGCTCAATGGGGGCACTCTCTTGTTCTCTCTTGTACTAATGAAAGCTATAATAGTCAGGAGAAAGATGTGTAATTCCACTGAGAGATGCTGTGTTATTGAACTCAGCAGCATGCGTGTTCCACTCCAAATTTCCCGTGAGGAGATATTAGCCGTAATGAACTTTCCAAACAAGCTATTATCTCCACTAGAGCCGCTGAGTGGAACCCCACAGCCAGTGGACACACATGAGGGGAGGTTGACACCCCATAATAATGCGTGTGTGTATAAGGAAAAGCAAGTGCTGGTTGGCATGGTAATGTGGTTTAGTCTGCAGCCACATCTGAGTAGTAAGGTTAGTGAGGGCAAAGAGTTTTTTCTACTTTTTACTTCTACTTTCTTTCTACTTTCCACGTGTATTTGCATTAGTCATTAATATAACTAAATATCATTAATCTAACTTTCTGTGACCACACTGAAGAAAGGGCAAAGGCTTCATCATTACCAGGTGAAGCTAGAACTTTTACTTAGATATTTATTTTGCTGACAAACATACCGTACATAACAAGCCAAGGCGCATTACATACAGTACATGGGCAATCTTTTGGCGCATGGAAGGTCTGCATCTAACAATACCACCCAGGGCAAAAAAATATTTTACTTATCCATAGCTCAGAAGTGGCCATACTATGGGCTTTTCATGCACACACACACACACACCCACACACACACACACACACACATTATGCACACATATGCTCGAGACGCAAAGTACACTCACACACGCACATTCAGACGCTGAAGGGGGGAGGAAGGAAACACTTGATCAAAGAGACATTTCCAGTCATGTAATGTTGTGGTTTCCGACACAATATATAAATGAACACCCCCAGCGTGTTTTAAAATAACCGTTCCTTCTTTAAGTACTCAGGCTTTTTTTTTCCAGACGAGCCATGTTGTAGTGGGAGAAGTGCGAAGTTTGGCTCTGGAGAAACACTTCCTCTGCCGTCTCATTGGGAACAGTTGTGTGAAGCAGCGAAGGCAACAACAGTCGCACTGTTTCGCAAAGGCGCCAATTAGAAATAAGACCTGGCATGAGCGTTAGCGTTAGCGAGCTCGTGTTTATTTATAACGCCGCTTTTTTAAACAAATGTGTCGCTGTCTCTCAACACTGCTTGGTCTTGCCCAAGAATAATATGATTAAGTCGAGACCGCAGCAGTAGTGAACACTCCACAGCTATAGCCGTTATGTAAGCAGCATAGTTCCTACCAGGAGCCACTCGACAAGCTGCATGGCCCCCAACGCATCACTGGTAGAGGATGGGCCAGATTGGGTATGCTCCTCTTCATATCTCATCTCATCACATGGGTGACCCCTCTAGCCTGCACACACACACACACACACACACACACACACACACACACACACACACACACACACACACACACACACACAACCCCCCTGGACCATGCATGATGCAGGAGCTGAGAAGCACGCTAGGCACGCTAGCTTGCATTCCCTTAGCCCATGTGCGCCCTGCGTAGTACACAAACTGACAGCATGGCAAACTATAGGACACCAAATCAAACTGAAACACAAACATACAGTACAGTAGTGCACAGTCAGTAGCTAAAACAAAAAAAGTGTGTGTGTGTGGAGAAAATAGAGCGAAAGAGGGACAGAAAGACCCAGAATGAGTGAGAGAGAGAGAGAAAGAAAGGAAGAAAGAAAGAGAGAGAGAGAGAGAGAGCACGCACTAAAACAATTCCCCTTTTCTTTACTTGAACTCTGCTACAAAGCAACAAAGCATTGCTGCACAGCCATAATTGGCAAACAAAGTTGGGCTTGATGCTAGGGGCATTGAGCGCAACGCAAACCATAAGGCTTTGTGCTCGTCTGTGGTTTGGGTTTCAGCGCTAAATGTATGTCACTGCACTTGAGCAGATGCAGCAGAGAGACCACATGACCCCACGCTCTCACAACCATGGCCCTGAGAAACAACACACTGAGCAAATAGGCCAGAGACTGTGACAGACCACAGAGACAGACTACTACGGCAGGACACTATACTGTAGGAGACTGAGACAAGATTATTAGAGGAGAGAACGATAGAGAGATAACTGAGAAAAAGATAGAGAGAGTGACACACACGCGCGAGAGAGAGAGTGTGTGTGTGTGTGTGTGTTTGTGTACAGTACCTATCTTTCAGAGAGATAGAAAGAGAGAGATTGACAGAGAGAGTGAGTGTACAGTATCTCTCAGAGAAAGAGAGAAAGAAAGAAAGAAAGAAAGACAGACAGACAGAAAGAGAGAGACAGCGGAAGAGAGAGAGAGAGAGAGAATGTGTACAATATCTCTCAGAGAGATAGAAAGACAGAGAGAGAGAGAGAGAGAGAATGTGTACAGTATCTCTCAGAGAGATAGAAGGAAAGACAGAGAGAGAGAGAGAGAGAGAGAGAGAGAGAGAGAGAGAGAAACAGCGTGAGAGCATGAGGGGGAGACATGGGGAGAAAAGAGGAAGCTGATATACTCACAGTGCGGCTGAACGCGGCGGCGAGGTGCCCAGTGGCGGAGCAGCTGAAGCCGAGTCCACGAAGGGAGTCGCGTGTCCACGGGAGGCGTGCACCAGCACGAGGAGGAGGAGGAGGAGAGGGGGGTCGTCAGGAGGGATGGGGAGGAAGGAGAGGGGGACTCCCGACTCTCAGCTGACAGCCACACACACACAGGGAAAGGGTTAATCCACTCCACTCACGCAGGCAGACAGGCAGGAGTATCCGGCGCTGCTGTGCTGTGTGCGTCCACACAGAACAGAAGTGAACAGCAGTCCTCTCTCTGACTCTCAAACCTCACCTTCTCACAAGCTAACCGCTTAGATAAGAAGTACAAGAGAGGGAGGGACAGAGAGAGAGAGAGAGAGAGAGAGAGAAAGAGAGATAGAGAGAGGGTGAGAAGGAGAGAAAGAAAAAAGGGGAACAACTAAAAACAAACAGGGAAAGCAAAAAAAATAAAATATCCATACGGCAGGAAAGCATGTCTGAAAGGTTTTATACTCAGAGCCCTGTCTCCACCCCCTCCCCTTTGTATCCCCGCCTCCATTGTTATAGCAACGGCCAATCAGGTAGCAACTTCAAACAAGCCCTTCTCCTCTCAGTAAATGCAGTACGGAGTGGATCTTTGCACAGTGGTTAATGCAACATCCCACTGTGTGATCAGGGGTCTGTCTGTGTGTGTGTGTGTGTGTGTGTGTGTGTGTGTGTGTGTGTGTGTGTGTGTGTGTGTGTGTGTGTGAGAGAGAGAGAGAGAGAGAGAGAGAGAGAGAGAAAGAGAGGGAGAGAGTGTGAACGAGAGTGAAAAGAGAATTCATTGTGAGAATTGCAAATGTGTTTAATTAGCAGATGCAAACATGAGAAGCTCCATTGGCCTGTCAAAGTGTGCTTTTGAGAGGACACACACACACACACACACACACACACACATCAAACACAATCCTCGGAGCAAAATAAGAAAAAACACTGAATTTACTTATTCATAGGCACACACACACACACACACACACATACAGTACAGATATGCTCATGTGTAAAGTGAGAAAGAAAAAGAGAGAGAGATGTCTGATGATGAAAGTGATAGTCATAATAATAAATAGATGAGATCATAGGTACACACTCACTGAAACTGTTATTACAGTAAACACCCACCCCCTTCCAATACATACATACAGTGTACACACACACACACACACACGCATACACATCTTTTTATTGAGATGATCGTGCACTATGGATTATGTAACAGACTACCAAAGATGGCTGACCTGACCATGAAAAGGGCAAATATTTTTTCTGTAAACCAGCTACATGAAAGCCCCCAATAATCAAACAAGGGGTTATGTAAGGCTGATTCATAAAAGTGATTTTTCCACACTGTAATTTTATTTTCAAATGTCAAGATAAACACTTACATGTGCTATTCATTGGAATAAACTGGCCTTCAGGGTGAACAAAGACACTGCTCTATTTTAGTATTTAGTCTGAAGATGAATGAAGATAAAGAGGTGGCCACAACAGAACAGCGTTGTGAAACAAAACAAAAAAAAATAATTAAATCTGAATTCAGTAATAACTAATAATAATGGCATCAACTATAACAACTACGACTACGACTACTGCCACTATGTAATAATGAAGGTAACAATATGAATAAAATAATAAAACAAAATACAGTATGTAATAATAAAGGCACTAGAACTGGTCAAAGTAATGGTGACTGTGTGTAGGGAGTGAGTCAAACACTATTACTAATAGGTCTAGATAAGAGCTATTTATTGAACTTAAAGTAGCTGTGAGTTGTGTGTGATAGTGTGAAGTGGAGTTGTCCCAGGCTTTTCCCGTAACATTCCAAGCAGTCTACCGTGAGAATAAAACAAATTACTTCCTCTCTCCTCCTGTCAAGCCTAATTGTAAGACCTGTGTATACAAGGTTTGCTGATGGAAAGGACATAAATTATGCTCTGTGACGTTAGCTGGGCATTCATCCAACCGAGGCATATTTTGACCATTTCAATGAGAAATCCCAAGCTTTATTTAGAAACACTTTAATTTTCATGAATGCACATAAAAGATGCAAATGGTTGGATGGCAACCCATCTATTGAACCCTGTGTTAATTTCCGGATCCACAGCACACATGCATGTGTCCTTTTATGTAAAAGGTGGATGTCCACTGCTATGTTCATATAAATTCTGTGCAATGTACATTTCATTTGGATCAGAGAGGTCCCTTTGCATTGCATGTAATCTGATATTACACCTTTTATAGAGACAAGTTACACATCAAAATCTCTCTGATGGCTTAATCTGATCAAGAAGTCTTTCACCATGCCAAGGACATTAAATGACAAAATCATGATGAAGTATTATGTATTAAGTAGGGTATGATGTACATTTTTGGTTGCAGTGTGAAATAACCACAAATGTTATTCAGCAAATGTGAGAGGTGGTGATGTAATCTCTTAACAGGACAACCAGCATCTGCAGTACACCAACATTGTCAGGAGACCAGGGGGACTAATCGCTTTGGCACTGTAAGGTGTCATAAAATTAATCAAATCAAATGGAACGCATGCTAAAAGAATGTTCTCAGAAAAGTCAAGGAAGGACGTCTAATGTGCTGACCAACAACAAGGGGATTGTTTTGGGGCATTTCACACTTATTTAAAGTGTTTATTGCTCCAGGAGTTTTCAAAAGAGCTCCGCACAAGGAAATGAATAGAATTTAGAATGAGAATGAGACTTTTTGCATTTGAAGTGGGACGATACGCATTGCTAAAATCTGTCTGCAGAATTATGGCAATGTTCCTCAAAGCCTAGAGCAAACATTTTAGCATTTGAGTGCTCCATGACTAAGCTATGGTTATAGCTCTTAGCTCTTAGTCCAAATAGACAAACTATGTGTGTACAGACGGATGAAGGTGAATGGCTGCAGTGGGGAACATGGAGATCAAAACACTGGACTGGATAAACAGCCTGATTTAAGAGGAGGAGGAACAGAGTTTGTTCATGTGAGTTATCATCTTTTTCTTATTCATGTATTACATTGTTTTGTTGCAGTGCTATGCACTCTTGAGGCCGAGGCTTACAGTAACATGCCCAGATTGATTTAGTCAACAAAGCCTATTTTATAGCTTAAGACTTAACAAAACCAAACCAAAAAAACAAAACAACAACAACAACAACAAAAACACTTTAGTAAATGCAGAAGAGAGCTGGGCCGCCAACAAGCAATGATCCAAAAGGTCAAAGTGCACTTTTTGAGCGTATGATCAATGACAAGCACAGCACGGTTACGCAACAACATCAATGGAGTCTGTGAGCAGCAGCAGCCCCACACTCAGACAGTGAGTGGACTCTCTAAGCCACATGGATTGTTATCTGAACACCGCATTCCTTTTGGGAAACATGAGATACAGTGCATCCACTTGTGCAGCCGGGCCCATGTGCCTAACGCATGTTCAAAAGACTTGTTTTACACTGGCAAAAGATCACAGCCTTGGTAGCAGATTTGATGACTGATACTAACAGTAAAACACAACAAAACCACATGATTTACTGTATGTGTTGAAAAGAAATTCCTTTATGAATTACCTGCAATAGTTGTGTTAATCAATACAATCAATATCAACAAGTGAAACAACCCAGATTGTGTTATTAGACTACTAACTCAGTAAAAACAAAAACACAAGGTTTGCTTTTTGAACTACCTGCAATAGTTGTGTTAAGCAACACAATCAATATCAATAATAAGAAAAAAACAGATTTAGCCTACTAACTCTCTATAACAATTTCCACTTAGAAAGGCTCTTGAACAAACAAACAAATTAGCCCAATCAATGGGGAGGTGATCATCTGTTCACCCTGCATATTTTCTGTTGACTTTTGCATCCCTCAGCTCAGTCTAAAGTGTGATCCTTAATTGGTCTGTTTTTCAGCAGTTTTCTGTGAGGAATAAAATAAGCATAAAATCAGTGGCAACACCACTGGCATACAGTATTCATTTATCAAGATTTTTTTTGCGCTCAGAGGTTTCTATTCTGCCATTTCTAAGCAAGTACTCTGAAACTGACTATAATCCTAGAGGGCCCCTATAGCTAATTTAATTAGTAGCCAGGGATGGTGCGAGCTGTAAACCCACAACTGGCTGGGCCAATCATATTGTGAAGAGCAGAATTCTCCTCCACTCGGATTGGTGGTAGTTCTATCCTGTGCGTACAGAGGGATTTGAAAGACAATCATTTAAAGCTACTCTGAAACCATTTTGAATACTTGAATCTGATTGCACAGACTTTTATGTGTGATCTGGCTTTAGACCTTCACCATTGACCAGTTGCCTTGTGCAGTTCTCCCCAAAGACATGCTTCTACAATATGAGCAAACTGATAAGGGACAGATCAATCTGAGCTCAAACTCTAGGCTCAAACAAAACTGAAACGTTTCTTTGAATTGACAGATCATCAGTTGTGATACCATCAAAGTGACACCATCTCTCACTTTTCCTGACGTTAATATGTAAATCCGACCAAAAAGGTTGCTAGTGAGATCACTTGGCTCCTCATGACATGATGAAACTGTGTATGTGTCTAATAATTCGTTGTGTACTAGTGGGCGTGAGGGAAACTCGTTTATTAACCATGGTACTGCTTGCTTCCTAAACTTTAGCCACAATGCTCAGATCCTCTATCACATCCTATAGGGACTGTTGCCTTGGCAACTACAGTACAAACACAATCTACAAAAAAAAAAAAAAAAAAAAGTCAGCATTGCACACACTAAGCTATTTAAAATCATACAACACATACCCCACTTATATGTATAGGCTATACCTGTAAAGAATAATAGTAGACAGAAAGACATAACATAACAAATTATATTCCTCTCTGTGCACCAACAGTCATTAGTGGAGCCAGTTCTTCAAGGGCATCTTTACACCTCCTGAAAACTTGCAAAATCCACTGATCTGAATAAATACTGCTAGCACATTGTCAAGAGAAACAGTCCTCAAAGAAAAACATACACACACACACACACACACACACACACACACACACACACACACACACACACACACACACACACACACACAGCCTGAGACAAGTGAATATACTAAATAAAGTCTTTGTGGAGTTTGGTCTGAAAATAGTTTCTTCTTTAATGACCTCCAGAGGTCACTAAAAAGTGAGACAATTCTTACTGCTCAAGGACTGCGAATCTAGCTGTAGAAAAAAAAAAGTGTTAAATGAGTGCTTGCTTCACATACTGTACAGTTGCTATTGTGAACGAAAAAATTAATCATCAATATGACCTCATATAGCTCAGATGTACAGTAGGCTATAACTTCTGAGAAGGGAACGCTACCCTGCTGTTGTTCATATAGTAACAGAATGTAGAACCCTTATTTGAAACAGACTGGAGATCTGACTCACTTGAAACCCACTGACCTTGGCCACTTCTAAGAGGGACGGCTTGTGTAGATTTCTTACTTTATTGTTATTATTTTATTCTATTTTATTTGCATTATTACCTGTTTTCCTTAGAGGTGCCCTTCAGGAAAGGTTTGCCGAGCCAAGTGCGAGCAAATGTTCTACAAAATTAAAATCTATTTCAGGATTGCTGGCACCAAACTGTCCAGTTAATATTTAATGAACAAACAAGAGTAGGAACGCAAAGAGAGGGGTGAGAGAGAGAGAGAGAGAGAGAGAGAGAGAGAGAGAGAGAGAGAGAGAGGCCCTGTGTGTGTGCATGTGTGTGTGTGTGTGTGTGTGTGTGTATGCGTGCGTGTGTTTGCACTACAGCTATCTGCAACTTTTAAATAGCCTGTCAGCTGTGAATCATGGTGGCATGAACGGGGACGCCCAGAGAGAGGGGCTATCCCTGATTGAACTCCTCTTCATTCAACAAGAAGCCAGCAGTCAGCACATTTAGCATATTAAGCACTCCATCACATTAGCTCCATTAGAGTGGGATTTGGGGGAAATGGCTGGATAGATTGCACTTACGAGGGAGCTTTCCTCTGAGATAGATGCCCATCTAATTGGATTCTGAGGTAAATGTTGACGGAAATGTTGTCTGAGATAGATGATGATGATGCATAGGAGGCAAGCTACTTGTGTAAACAGATGACATCTGAGTAAACTGACAACTGAGAGTAAAAACATTCTGTCCAGTGAAACTGATGACTGCAGATATGTAATACTAAATACTACTACTACTACAACTAATACTAAATATGTGCCCAGGTTCCATACGTTTAGGGTGTCAGTATAGAGTACTGCAGCGTAGTATTCTGTAGTACCATACATACACAATATGCAGCATTGTGTCCTTTTTTTCTACAGTACACTGCAAGTCAACATTAGAGTTGCTGTAATGAGAGAGAGAGAAAAAAAAAGAGGGGGGGGGGGGTTGTTTAAGCAAAGATCTTTGACTTTTCTGGCTGAAGTGTGATGTCAGGGAGGTGTCTAGCCTCAAAGCCAGGTCAATGGTAAAAGGTGTCAAAGTAAGCTGACCTCAGCATTGTGCAAGTTTTTTTTTCCCCCCAATTATATTACACAATTGCGTCAAGGTACTTTTGCTGACAGTGCGATTAGTGCCCAATGGTGTTTTTTTGCCCCCAACAGCACCTTCCAAGCAGCACAGCCTATAAGTCACTACCTTAACCCTTACCCTAAGCCTAACCCCCTCAGTAGTAGGGGAGTAGTGCCTTGATGGCAGCGCTGCCTGGAAGGCTCCGTTGATGGAAAAAAATACCAAAGGCCACAATGAGTACCCATGAGTTCTCATGAGTAACAGGGGAAAGGGAAAACTCACTTCAAGTTATATTTCTTAGGAGGAAAAGGGTTCCACAACTCAACGGCTCAACCCAACTGCCATGGGCCAAGTGAAGTACAAGTACAGTTATTGCTAGCCTGATTGCCATCGACTTTCAAAGCTCTGCGAGACTTTGGCCTGACCAAGAGGCAAGAGCCTATAGCACTGTAATTTCTCAAAGCACATGGTTGACCCGCCTCCCTCTAATGCCTCGGTTTGCTACTGGTCGATGTTGGAAAATGTTAGAAAATGCTTTCTGAGTTCCCCATTTTTCCCATAGCCCTAACCAAAATTCTAAACCTGACCCTAACCAAAACTCTAACCCTAACACAGCCCTACAGTACCTTCCAAAAACCCAAGCCCTGGCCAAAATTTAAAACCTACCCCTAACTTTAACCCAAAGCCTAACCCAATCGAATCAATAGCATTTAACTGGGCATACACTGTATGATTTTTGCCCCTTTTTGCCACGATTTTTCACTTGTGCGAGAATTTCTTGGATCGGGACGATTTTCAGCTTGCTCATGCGTCTCACATCGTGTAGTATACACAGGGTAACGAGAAGCGATTAACCTCCCACGACCACCTCCCGATCGACAATCGTAGGGTAGGCTGAAAATCAAACTGTTTTGATATTCTGTCGTCCCTCGTGAAGGTGTTCGCACAGTTTAAGCACAGCCACAACACGATCCCCCTATTAACTTAATGCTTTTTGCTCTCTGAGCCTGCTCGGATACGATTGGTAAAGTGAAAGTATTGAAACCATGGCGACAAGTGTGGACTAACCAAAAAGAATCTATTTGCATCAATAAAAGTTGGTGCATAATTCAGCAAACTTTAGACATAGTGCAGAATTCCCTTTCTGTGCCACATAAAACAAAGCCCATGTTTTCAAATTCCTGTGCATGCCCCATGCATTTATTTTTCTACACAGGAAGAGCGCAAACAGACAGGAGGACTTGTTCTTTGTGGTTTCTTCCCATAATTTTGAGTTTTGTGTTCCGAATTCACTCGCGCAGTGGGAGCAGCTGCGTCATGGCCAAATATGAGATTGCACAGTGTGAGAACATCAATGATGAGCAATAAACTTTTAACCCCTGTGAATTAATCGTACAGTTTGAGCCGGTGCTGCGTCAAACGATAGAAAAGACTGGGTCTGAGTGTAGAAAGACTGGGTCTGAGTGTAGAAAGCTTTTTTAAAAAAAGAAAATTCTACACTCAGACCCAGTCTTTTTGTTTTGCCTCGGAACTGGAGAGGAGAATAGCCAAAATTTGGAGGGATGTCTAGTTGTATTACTTAGTAGCCTACCCTACAATATCCTGGCTTTGCCTTCCTACTGTAAGTACCTCCATTCAATAATCATCTCCCTCCACGACTCCGTCTGGCATTTCGGCCATTGGCATCATTTGCATCGAGCAATTCCATACTGAGACAAAAAGCAAGCAGAATCAGAGTTGTGAGAGATTACGTCAGGTTTCTGGTGTTGTAGGTAGCTTCACAACCAAGTTGGTGCATAATGTTAGCGATTGTGTAAAAACAGATTTAATATTTTCAAATTTCTACAATACACACCAAGGGGATGGCCAAGGCCAGGCAAACCTAGCCTAGAACTCTAGACGAACTATAGCGGTAGCAAATTGATTTTGCTCAGCGACTACGTCTAGCTATCAGCCATAAGTTGTATTCAGACATTGGTGATGTCTGAGTTGTTTATCTGAGCTGTTCCTGTTCATGCTCTAGGTTGTGTTCAGACATCGTGGTGTTTAGCCAATCACAACATAATATCTGGACAGGGAGTCATTGGGTGGGCTTAGCATTGTTTGAATCGCTTGTTAGTTGCGTTGATTAGTTTTAGCTGTCTTACCCGAGGGTGTATCACTTGTGGCCAGACTATACTGTACATTTTATGTGATAGTCTGGCTTGTCAGGCTAAAGCAAACCCTATATATTTTTTTTTCTGCTTATCATGTGTTGAGTTTAAGCTTGTTACAGAGCGGATACATTAACATACTTAATGTATCATTCAGTAAATTTGATAGTCTATAGCATTAGATGCTATTACATTAATAATATGTGTGTGTTTTGCTGCATTCAATTAGCGTTAGCTTTGCCCCAGTTAATGTGCTGTGGTGTCTGAAGGTCAAACTGTAATGTCTGTGTATCTTTAACCACAGGTTGGTTTCTGCTAGGATTCTACTCGACTGATGGAATCTAGCTGTCCTCTTTGCAAAGATACAAGTATACACAGAGTTTTTATTTGTCACATGCATATGATTAAAATGCAGTGACATTGTGTCCAAATAGGAAACCTAGCATTGTGTCATGGCAGTGGAAGCAACAACTATATTGCAAGGTGTTCATGGTAGATAATGTAGGCGTAATGAAATTAACAGTCTGTCAAATGCTAATGTTATGAGTTTGCAATAATAACACTTTGTTATACTCAGTTATAGTATAGAAGTATAGACATAATATTGATGTGCCATGATATGATTATAATGTGATCATGGTACAGTATATATTGTAGAAATACCATGTTCTGGCTTGATTGTTGGTGAAATAAGGGGAAATCTGTGAATCAATCAGTATTTGCAAAATGGCAGCCAATGCTAACTGATGAGGGCAAAAGAAAACAAAAATGAAACAAAGATAACTGTGTCTGGATCGGTTAGCGGTTCCAGTTAGCAGTTTAATTGCATATTAAGCCTACAATGTATCAAATTCTCTTATTCTCATACCTAACAATAGCTCCCAGTGACGTCAAACAACAGGATTATTATTTTGAATTAATTTGAACTGGACTTATACTTTATGTCTCCTTAACAGAAGATATCTGGACCTTATCTAAGTACAGCCAATCAAACAGATCTTTAAGTTCTGTTTTTTTTTTTTTCCTTTATCAGGAAACATAGCACACAAGGAGGCACACTGGGTGAGCTACTGTACTAGGCTGCTTAGAAAGGATTTACTGTAGAAGATACACATACACACACACACACAGACACAAAGCATCTGCAGTTCTTTGAATGATTCCACTTCAAGACATAATAATAAAGGAGCCTAGAACAAAAGAAGAAAAAAAAAGCGTCTAAAGGATCAAAGAGGTAGGCTGAATGGAAAAAGAGAAGCCTATTTTTGGTCACTTTGCTCCCCACACTGGCTCGGCGTAGGTGTGCTTTTTAAAATTAGACTTTCGATGATGTGCTTGAAGCAGAGATCTAAGAAAACCTATGGCAAGAGAGTCGGCAAAAGTTCATCTCAAAGTCTGCGTTTGCTAATGAGCCGTCAGATGGAAAATGGGGAATTAAATTATCCTCATTTTGTCAGTTTGGAACTCACTGATTAGAGCGGTGAAGTTTCAAAATAGAGGTGAAAACAGCTTCCTCGCCTTTGAAGGTGGAATCACTGAGGGGTGCCTCTCAAGCTTGTTGTCTTGACGGCTCCGATGTCTATTAAGCCGCTCCTGCATTAATCATGCAACCCCACAGGTTGGAAATTAAGAATGCATCACCGCCGTTTATGAGCTGCAGGCTGCACACACGGCAGAGAGGCTTCCTAATCTGTCTTCCTTTTAACTCAATCTCTGCTTCATAAAACTACATGCATCCGCAAGCTGAAATTCATCTTTAAAGGGACACTAGGCTACTTTTCGTCACTGATTGAGGTATCCTTTTTTCCATCAGAGAACTTGTTTTGGTACCCATCTCCAAATTCATTTAGAGGTCATATAGTCATATAAAGGGTGGATGAATGCAAGTTTTATTCCCACCAGCCATCCAGGATATGGACTGTCGTGGGAAGGAAATCTCAAAATAAAAGAAAACCTAGTTACAGCATGACATTACTCTTTTTTTGCTATAAGACATCATTAGCATGTTCTAGTAGTGGCAGAGAGACAAAAAATACATGGTGTCCCTTGCTATGTGTGTGGGTTTGTTTTCATGGTTTATCACAATGATGGCATCTTCTTGTTGGCACAGTCTGACACTCTAGAGGAGCATTATGCTCATGTGCTATTTGTGGTCCTTGTCTTGATTCTGCCAGCTGTAATGGGGGCTATGACAGCAAAGGACATCTGTGTACTGTTCTATCGTCTCTGAAAATATGCATCCTCACCTCAGTAACTCCACAGTAAGCCATACCATTGTGGAAAAAAGAAGAAAAAACACTGCCGTCAGACACAGTTCAGACAGAATAGCTGCAATGTCTAGTACACTAGCAGCCTGACAAGTTTGTTGCCTAGGAAGTGTATATTTGTCAGTATGTGGTTGTAATGCAGCCATACCTCTAGATGGCACTCTTGAGTCATGTGTAGCACATGCAGTCACAGATTTGAGAGGGGAGACCAGGCTTTCAAGCTGATGGCTAAAACTGAGCTCACACTAAGAAGGGAACAATGAAGCAGAGAGTCAACTTGGGTCTCAATTGGGAGAAGAAACAAGTTAGAGGATCTTACATTGATGGATCTTGCATTGATGATTAGTAAGTATTTTATGTTCCACAATATCCCAAGGTACTGTATGTAGAATATTCCAATAAATATTTCAGTCACATATCATATAGGCCTACTGTATCAAAATAATATCTGAATCCTAAATCGTATATTCTGATTTTTTGTATGCTTTACAAAGAGTGGCTGCTCTTTTTAAATGAGCTCTCTAAACTGCAACGGTATAGACACGTCTAGACATGTTTACCCTTCTCATAATATTAACAACTGTCTAGAGCCATAATAAATCAGACCCGACTCAAAGGTCTCTGGTAAAATGGGCTGCAGCCAGTCTTCTTCCTTTGCCTCGGCCATGACACCATTCTAGGAAATGTGACATTTAGAGAGGGTAATTTATTCCCCCCACCCCACCCCCAAGTATATAGCAAATTATGCAGAGAATTGAAGTTCCCACACGACTTTAGACAATTTGTGCCCATCAACAATCTTAATTTGACTTGGTTAGGTGTGCATCGGTGTGTGGATTGCACCAATTACCTTTCCAGCACAGAACGAGGCGTAGTTGTTTTCCCAGCCGGTAGGAGGTGATGGCACAGGTCAGAGGGTTAGAGAGCTGTATAGGGGCAAGCCTCATTTAAGAGTCATGCTAGCGACAAAGCCTAAAGCCATGTCCATCTTGCTTGTTAGCTAGCGTGTCCAATTTACCCGTCTGACTTTGTAAAGTCAAAGCCCTATGAGGTCTGAGGCATTCTTGACAGTAATTCATGTATCAGTCGACATGTATTTGTATTTTGTAGACAGTTTGTTGACTGAAACCCAGACTAGTACAATTTAGCACAAATACCACAGCAAGGCACCCAATCAACCACACCAGACAGACTGTAATTACACTGTTTACTGAGTATATTGTCAATTTAGTGTGAAAGGCGTGTAGCTATAAATCGATATTTATGTTACTAATGTTCTAAAAGACTATAAGTTATACTACACTATCCTATAATTTACTGTGCTTCAAATGGTCCACAAATATACAAGGCTGTAAATGAGTTTATAAAATTAAAATATATTATTTTAAATGAACAGCCATTACTACACCAGCTCATTTAAAAACAAACAGCGTCAGTTGTCAATGTCAAGCCTACGGATCAATTTGACTTCCTCTGCTGTGGACTCTGCAGGGGTTGCAGGAAAATACAAGCAGCAAACATCACGACTTTCAAACCGAAGCGGCAGCTCTGATTCTTGACAGAAGCTGACGAGTTTTGATCAGAGGAGTAATCAGGGGCAAAATGTCTCCTTGGAGAGATCTCCCAAGAATCCTGCAATAAACATCATTAGCTCTAAACAGGGTTTGTTGAGGCAGAAAACAAGATGGAGACACATAGTTCTACCACCTACGTGCACAAACTGTAAGAGTTGTTCAAACCATTAGCACACACACCCTTATACTTGAAAATAACTTCTCAAGGAATGGGTTATAATGGGGTGTTTAACTTTTTGCATTAATGACCCCACTATTCTTTGTGCAATCAGGAATGGAATCTGTGGGATTAGTGATTCCCTCTTGGAGAGCGCCCTCTGTTGGTGGTTATATTTATGTTTGACGTACTTGTATTTGATGGACATATTTGTGGTTGGCACCTATAGACTGGGCCTTGATCTGTGTGTCTGAAACTAGTGTGTGTTGAGTGATTGATGGCTTTAATAGAAAATAAGGTATGAAACCCCAACCCAAAGCCCAGAACTCTCTAAGATTTAACTGCCACGAATCAGCCAGTCATGAAGTGGATTTACTGTACTGTATATCAGCTAAGGCCTCAGAGCTAAGGGCCATAAGGTGGACACTGAGGTTCAGATATAGTCCATAAAGACTAGGGCCTAGGAGAAAGACACTGCAGTCTGGTCAAGGCATTGACAGCCATTCTGGTTTCAGTCCACCATAGAGGCTGACCCAGCTGTTTCATACAAGCCCTCACCTAACACAAAGCAGGGACCAAACCTGGATCTCTTTATGCAGAGTGACTTAACCTCTCCTCTGAGATACCCAAACTTCTTGTGCTAGGCAACTTAATCTCACCTCAGAGGCTGTGAGCACTGAGATTCAACCCGCCGGAACATTCTGTCTCGATCACCAGCTCTGTTAAATGAGTCTGTAAGCCTCTCTCAGACAAATGGACCAACACCAAAGCTCTCTTCTTTTTGGTCCAGCACCAGGTCCCATGCCGTTGCCTCCCACCATCACTGCTGCACGGTGTGTGAGACGGCATGGTGTGTGGTGGCATCGCTGCGCAACAGCCTCATCCACTTTGTGGCTGGGTGACTGGCGCTGTCGGTGGGTGGGAGTGTGTGTGTGTGTGTGGGAGAGGGGGCTCGTGCTGCGGTGAGTCACTCTCTGGCGGACGCTCTGCGGGGACACCGTGTGTATGTGTGTGTTTGTGTGTGTGTGTGTGTGTTTGTGTGTGTGAGACCGCTCGCTCGTCTACAGTGCCAGCGCTGCTACGCCTGCATGACAAATACGCCCCCTCCTTCTGTCCCCCGTCCACCATCAGCAATGCCAACACTACATCTGAATGACAAATATGTCCCAGTGCCTCCAATAAACACACACACACACACATACACACACACACATACACACATTACCTCCCACTGGCCCAACCTAACCATGTTATACTATGCTGTGCCTCTGTGCTACGCAATTTTACACTATTCTTAAACTTTATAAACTATCATAGATTCAACTATACCGTTATGCAAAATGTTTCACATCACATTGGAACCTTGGGCATTACATTACATTACATTACCTTGGATACTTGATGAAATCAACCCAAACCCCCATTGTTACTGTATGTCTGTATCGCTGTCCCATAACACCTTTCTCTCCTCTTTATGAGTAGAATGTGGGCAATGACAGCCACAGACACGAGTAGCTTGGAACGACTTGTCCACACATCTCGGCAGGGAATAGGGTGAAAAAAGGTAGAGGGAGAAAGAGGGTGGGTGGAGAAGGATGGGGGGGGGGGGGGTGATAAGAGTTGTGAATAGATTGTGTCGATCCATCTAAGGCGCTGGAGAGATTGAACGATTAGAAGGCAGCTGAAAGGGAAAATTGCTGCAAACCCAATATAGCCTTTTTAAAGACAGGATGTATGTGTCGGGGGGAGATAGAGAAATGTGTGTGCTGAGGACTGATAGAGGCAGAGACAGCGATGCCACTGAGATTGGAGAGAAACGCAGCGGAGATACAGTCCTATGGACAGGAGAGAGAGAGCAGGAAGGGAACGAGAAGGCACGAAAAACAGCCTCGCCAGCTGAACAGGCGTACGCCATCAAGACTGTCGTGGGTGAGACTTACTCACAGACTGAGAAGCTAAACTTTCTGACGACAGAAAGATGAGAGGAATTATTTTGGAAAATGTGGAGATACAGAAAATTACAAAAGAATTGCAAGAGGGTAGAAATTCTCATATGTGTGGGTGGAATTACTCAGGAAGCGGAGATTGCCTAAACCTTGTTTATCTGACTCCAGCTCCTGCCAGGGATATTATGCACTGTCTGTAATTCAATGATTTTGATATTGCTGATGCGTGGCACAATAGGACTCATATGAATGATGAACAGTTCATATAAATATCAACCTGTTATTGTTACAGGGGTCTTGAGAGGATCGACACAAAAGGAGTGTCTCCACATGTCCAGTTATGAAAATA
Source organism: Sardinella longiceps (assembly GCA_027497455.2). Taxonomy (NCBI): domain Eukaryota; kingdom Metazoa; phylum Chordata; class Actinopteri; order Clupeiformes; family Clupeidae; genus Sardinella; species Sardinella longiceps. The sequence continues at coordinate 4,980,063 of JAODXP020000013.1, read as the reverse complement.
TGAAGAACATTTTGAGAGGTTTCAGCCTCCATGCCTTTTGTAAAGCAACAGGGAAGGGACATGGCAATGAACTCATACACATGCACACACACACACACACATACACATACAGATGTGTGCATTCACACACACACACACACACACACACACACACACACACACACACACACACACACACACACACTTTCACTTCATTAATCATTACTGCTGCAAGGTCCCTGTGTGAGCCAGGGGCAGGGATGGGGGCTCTTGGATTCACCCCATCGCCTCAGTCTTCCCCAGCTGGTGCTCTCTGTCTCTGCAGGCTACATCAGTATTCATTGCAATGTACCTGGATTCACACACGCACACACACACACACACACACACACACACACACACAGACTCACAAATACACACACACACATACAAGCGCACACACACATACACACCCTCACACATGACAGTATCCACGGTTCGCACAGTGCTCACACATTGAGAGACTATAAGCTTGTCCAACAGATGAAAAGCAGTGAGGTGAGTAGAGGACAATGCATAAGTGGAATATACATTATGTATCCTTTGTGCAAGACAAGAGAGGCATTTCCTCAAAGGCATTTGTGCAGCCCATCATACCGTTTATTTCTAGGCCTACGTTTAGAGGGAGCTGCATCATGGCCATAATACAGTATACCTACAACAAGAATAGACAACCAACCGACTTAGACTTGTGGTGAAGGTCGACATTTCCCATGACGGGTGAGTTCTTTCACAGGGCCATCTTTATTCCCATGGGGACACACAGCTGAAGCAAAGCTGTCAGAGTCACACTGTGAGGTGTGGGTTTCCTTGCATCGGAGAGTGAGGTTTTTACCAAGAAGGTGACTCACTGGTATAACAAAATCTTTGTTCTATGCGTGACCCATACTGTGATAGAGATCTGTTTGATTCAGTACTGATTTTTATAATGTGCACCCACAACAACTGTATATGCACCTAGAGTGATTGTGCAAAAGTTATGGTCTTTTGGGTGTACAGTTTTGCACTGAAGGAGCTGCTCTTATTTTCATTATACATGTGTACAGGGACAAACAAAGTCTAATCTAACTAACTAATCTAACTAATACAATCTAACAAGAATTATAAACTTAACTTAACTTAACTTAATTTTAATTTAAATCAGGTGTTGCAAGCTTTAATTCCACATGTGAACCTGCAAACCAAATTTTCTGTATCCTCTTTGTTACCTCATTTGAATTTTAACTGAAAGTCAAGTAATTCAGTTCTGAAATTTGCAAGGCAACGCTGATACCAAGCCTGGTGCAGATGTCAGTAGAAAAGCCTTAAAATACTGTTCATGTTTACTACAGACAGCACCATAAAACAATGGCAATAGCTCAGTTCTTTTAAAGAGCCAAAAATCCCCCAAATTCAAGGAGCCTTTGTATTTTCCATTGAGTGTAGTTTTCTGCCACTCTCTCCTATGGTTACATACTGTAGACTCTCTACTGGCAAGGTTCCCCCCAAATGGAATATATTTCCTCTGTGGAGCAGCAACAAGGTTTTATTCACAAGCTTTCAACTCACTTTGACTTTGAATATAGCTTGCACAACAATGTGGCATAGCGGGAAATAGAAGAGAGAGAAGCAACAGAAATGTATCTATTTCTATATGCATCTATATGTACACATGTATATGGTAACAAAGCAAAGGTGCAAAGCTGTAACTGGAGGTTGTGCGGCAGCATAAACCGTTCCACCGTAATTCGTATTCATCAACACGTCCACATAATTCCAAGCAACATGGGCTTAGCATAGGAGATTTGATGTCTTGGGTGGAGTGATATTGTCAAGGCCTTTTTGTCTTTCCACTCATTAGTTGGAGTGTGCGGCTGAAAGAAAAGGCGAGACCGACATCATTAATGCTGAAACCCTGCCACCAGCGTTTCGGTGCAGTGTGAATCTCTGTATGCTTTATCTAATTATAGCCCGCATAGCATTTCACTATGACTCATACTTCCTAATTAAAGGTTAAACTGCGGAGTTCTTTGTTGTGAGAGGGATGTAGCTGCCATCAGTGTTTTTCTTGGTATTTTGTCAGCGTCTCCCCCTTCACACTGTTTTCCCCCACAGCTAAGGTAAACAACAAACGCTCTTCAGCTCCTCGCAATCCCACCACCCAATTAGCTGGGAATATACAGTATGTAGATTTATTTATTCTTCTCTCTCTCTCTCTCTCTCTCTCTCTCTCTCTCTCTCTCTCTCTCTCTCTCTCTCTCTCTCTCTCTCTCTCTCTCTCACACACACACACACCCTCTCTCTCTCTCTCTCTCTCTCTCTCTCTCTCTCTGTGGGGGAAGGAGCAGTAGTATCTTTGTCCTGTCGCCATATATCTCTAAAATGTTCCCTGCAGTAACAACTGCAATATAGTAGTGTCAATTACCTCTGGGATGAAGATAGCTCTGTGTTTATTTTAGCCAGAAACAAGGCTGGCAGGTGATGGGTTTACAGACATCTGTGGGAGCTTCCATTGTGGATGGGGAGATTACCGGAGATGCTTTTGTTTCAATTTCTGACACTGTTTGCCGATATACTCATTTTTAGTAGTGTATGTGTAAATGCAACACACAATATATGTGTAACTTTTGGCTGCCACTCTTATCTTGGCCAGGACTCCCTGGGAGAAGAGTTACTGTAACTCAATGGGACCTTTTCCTGGTTAAATAAAGGCAAAATAAAATAATAAATATTATTAATTACTGAAGAGAATAGGCAGATCTCTACTGAACCAAATGTACTGTATAATCTAGAGGGGTCATATAGCCTTGTTGTAATTCTGATGTTATCAGCTGAATTATTGCTTGTCCAATGCTGTATCAGAGCAGAAATGGTAATCAGATGTACTATGAAAGTGGAGAATTTGATAAGATGGTTTCAAACCCCTAACACACAAGGCTCCGCAAAGTGTTTATTTAAAGATTCAAGTAGCCTGGCAAGCCATCCTATAACATTAAATTGTATAGTCTGGCATCGATAGATAAACCGAACTGAATCGTGGGCGAAATAAGGTAGTGATCAATCAGAGGAACAAACCAGATGTAAACAGCAATTCAAAAGGCTGTTGTTTTCGGAGAAGCCCGTCCCAAACACATAGAGCGTTGTGATTAGTGAACACCAACGGTGCCATCCAATCAAATTCCCAATGGCTTGCTACTAGACGTGCTGGAGCAAATCTATTTGCTGCCGCTAGATAGACGTCTAGATTTCTAAGAAAATAAGTTAATACTGTGGTGAGTGTTTGGAGGGTGTGGGAAATTGTGAGGACTGACCGACGCACCTTTAGGTTGTCATTTCTGACTCAGTGTTCATAAGCTTTGTAACTTGATGGAAAAAGCTGTTGTAGAATCTCCATTACTGTAGAAAAAAATAAAAGAATAAAAAGACAGAAAAAACTTCTCTAGTTATTTGTTGAGTTGAATTACTCAATTGGATACAGTAGTTCCTTCTAATGATTCCTGTGTCATCTTTTAGTGTGAAATGCAAATACTCGACGGACATGCACCATTTTTCACTTAATAAATCTCCAAAATGGGTTCAGTGGCTTAGCAACAGCCTTTTATTCAGCAACACCCAAGAGGAAATTATAAAATAAGTAAATTGCTTTCTCTATTCTTCTTGAAGCTCAAAACTGTGAGCCATTTGATGAAACTCTTAATACTCTTCACTGAAGATAATTTATTTTTCAGTCCAGTTTCCTTTTTCAAGAACAACAAAATGTCGCCACATTGCTTTAAACTAGAATTGCTTGCAAGTCATCACAATCTGAATTTAATTGTGTTCTGTCTAGTTGATGTCTTGGCTTGTGCAGGAGCTTTTGCACAAAAGATCACATGCTGTATGGTCGGTGCTTTCTGACAGTTCAGTAAAGTTTTAAAGGGACACCAGGCAACTTTTCACCACTGTTTGAGGTATCCTTTCTATCAGACAGTTTGTTTTGGTATCATTTCCAAATCAATTTAGATGATATTTAGTCATACGATGGGTGGATAAATGTACGTTTTATTCCCAACCAGGATATGCAATGTAATGAGAAAACCTAGTTACAGCGGCAGGAAGATTGGATTGGTTGGATTTTTATGCCTTTTATAGCTAATTTACTGTACTAGTTTTACAGCAAAAAAAATATGACTGGTGACCCTTTAACAGTGGGAGCCCTTTTGTGGCTTCACCACAAATTAAGTGCAAATATAGGCTATTTGGATAAGTTCATGTATACTTTATGTAGTCTATATTTTTCAATGCATGAAAAAGAATTGTGTGCACGCCGTGAAACTGAGAACTGTTGTTGCATCTTTAATGGTGGTGAATGATTCAGGATAGGCTGCATTTGTATTGAAGAACGTTAAGAAGACAAAAGGTTGGCGATAGATAAGGCATGTATGGAGAGTGAACATGTGAGGTGTCTCCTGCCTATGTCTCGTGCTTTATTAGTTAATTGAGAGGGCCCCCCCTGTGATTTTGAATGGAACTAGTAGTGCCAGAACCTGCCAGGGCCTGGTAATTCGAACCCTGCCCTTTAATGACATTTAGAAACTAACCAGCATTTTTTCAATATTGCAAAATTAAGGAACCTTATGTGATCTGGATAAACAGCAGGATAGATTGCAATGCCCTATTGCCCTATTAACTGGGTCTCCATAAGATAACTATTAAAGCAACAAACCATAGAAAATGCAGCTATCAGAATGTTAAGCAGAACAAAAAGGAACGAGCACATACAGAAGCTCCAATCCTAAGATCGCTAATCGATTTCAAAGCACTACTTCTTTTTACAGCACTAAATGGCATTGGACTAAACTACAAAACAACCTGTTCAAACAGCAAACCGTAAGAAATGTGCTTGACAAACTGCGTGAACTACTGTGCCTTGTCTTGTCCAAACTCGTGATAAATCATATTTCGAAATATCATTCATCAAATTGTTTTGTTCAATGTGAGTCTGATGATAAGTACTGTTAATTATTGTTAATTTTAATGAAACAGCATTGGCAACATTCTTTCCATTTGTGATACAACTCTGGTTATGGTATGCATCGGATGACACAAGCAAGAATTAGTTCAAATTGAATGAGGAGAGGATTTCAACTTCCTTTGTCTTGCCTCTGCAGAGTCCTTCTCAAAGACATAGAGCTAGTGATGTATCAGAATCTTTGTGATATTGCCAAGAATTCATGGCTATCTGGATTCATTAGCTATTGTGGATAAGAAACTCTTCAGTCATTAGTCTATTGTTTTTGTCATTGTTCCTTGTCATGTTCCGTCTTTGAGCCTCCCTGATCATGTTTTCAGTGTTTGGGCCTGAACAAGGCTTTGTTCAAGTTAGTTTCTGAGAACTTCTTCAGTCTTCAGAAGATGTAATTCTTGCTGTGATTTCTCTACTTGAAGCCTATGTTTTATTTGAGTTAATATTTTCTTAATGTTCTTGTCCTTGGATGTAAGATGCTGTCGATACTCCAGTTGAGATATTCTCTTGTTGTCATATTTTGTACCTAATGAAGGCCATCTGTCTATATAGAAAATGTGTCTGGATGATGTCCATGCTGTGAAAGGGATATATTTCTAAACACAATCTTTTTTTGCAAATTGGGCTTAGCAATTTTTTTACAAAGTGAGTCATGAATCAATCACTTTCATTCTAACAATCTTTCTATATTACCTTGCTTTCGTTAACCTACTATAGCTAAACACATACACACTCAGACCAAAGTTTTATACTGCTTGTTGTTTTTCAATTTTGTTTTCGTTTGAACTTTCCAGACCTGTGCAGAAAATAGCGCTGGCTTGCTTCACCAGAAATTGGTAAGGTATGGTCAGATCTTTTTTAGGGAATTTGAATGTCTTCTCCCATCTGAGATAATAGGGGGAGAGAAGACACAATCTGGACACAGTCTATGGTAATCCATTTTTACCAAACTCTTTCATTTTCCCCCTCCTGTATTTGGTCTTTACCATCTATACATCTTTTTCTCTCTCTCTCTCTCTCTCTCTCTCTCTCTCTCTCTCTCTCTCTCTCTCTCACACACACACACACACACACACACACACACACACACATTCCAAAAGTCAGGCACCCAGTTAGAATCCCATCAGAGCAGCAGGTTGAGAGGGTCAATTATTTACAGCGTATGGCCCAGATTGCAATTACTGTGACGGAGGCAGCCTTAGCCACAGCCGCCTCTGAGATGCCCGCCCTGACTCGCTGGCTGGCTGCTCTACTATAGGGGTGTTTGGGCATGATCTGTGCCACTGTTCCCATCACCAGCCATCCCCCTGTGCCCTCCCCCACCCACACACACATCCACCCCTTCACCCTCCCCCCATGCTCACATCTCCTCTCCTGTCCAGTCACAACGCGGGGCCCGGCCCTTTGCGGTAGCACTTGTGGAAATTACCTGACAGAGCCAATATCAGGTTATTACCCAGCCAAGCGGGTACTCAGCTGTCGCTGTTACCAGGGGGCATCACTTGTGATATTGTGGCCCGTATGCACACAATTCATCTCCCTGAATGAAAATTAATTATGTATTTTTCTCCCGACAGCCACTCCTGCATAAACTGCAGGGTGCTATTATTGTCTGGATAATTCACACCGGTCTCAGGAGGGACACAGATACTGTATTATATACAATGCTGTGGGATGTTGAGACAAAAGACTATAGGAATCTATTGACAGATAAACAAACTGCACATATTGATACAACTATGGGGCTAAAGAGGAATAAATAGTTAGTAGAAGTCACTGCTCTTGAAGGGAAAATAATAAAAAAAAAAATTATCTGTTGCCATGATGTCATGAAACAACCTGGTTCCTAACAGGCTGTGATAAAGTAGCTGGTAATTTGCTTAACCCACCTCTTTTTGCTCCCAGCAGGGTTTTGGTTAATAAAACATTGAATAACTGAATGTGAAATGTTCATTTTACTCAGAAACATAAATTATCAGAGCAAAAGAGAGAAACTCAGTGGATGATTACGCAACACTTTCTATTAACCCAGTAATCATAAAGCATTATGAATACATTCAAGGGGTAATAACGCATTCATAAAGTCTTATAACTAATGCCATTAGTATCCATTTCTGCTTATACTTTCCCATGACTGTACTCATAAGGCATTACAATATTATCATAGAAGCCTTTGACTAAAAGTGTCGAGACATACCATACTACTTTACTTTGTGTCTGTAATGGTGCCCTATCAATTTACATAGTATTTCACTAGTATTTTACAAGTATAGTACATATGTGTTCATCTCACTTTACTTCATTGAATCATCAAGTTAAATCATAAAAGTAAACTCACCTGTCTAGAATACACTAACTACACTTGCACAACCTGAGGATGGGTAGGTAGCCTGGCGAATGGCAAACTAAAATCACAAGTGATATTTAGTCTGGGGACCTACCTATTGCATTTCTCGTAGCGGAAGCATCGTTTACAATTGTCCATAGCCGTTTATTGGGCGCTACGAATGTCTATCATAGCGTCTGTACATACCTCGGAGCCAATACCAGAGCCACCACGTGACGTAAAATGCAATCCAGGGCCGTACAAATCCCTTTTTGTTCTGCGATTGAATACCGAAAGCAAGCGAGAAAAACGGCCATGGTCACCATGCTCCTCTGCAGAGTGAAATGAAATAAGCGCTCAAAGGAGCATGGGAATTCCCAGGCTAATGGGTAGGAGGAATCAAAATTGAAAATGGACATAAACAAAATGGTTATTCCCTCTTTGGCTTGCATGTGAATTCACATAAATTGGTGAGAATGAACTAAGTTGTTGCTATTTTTAGTGAAAAATTGATTACTGTGGGGGAAGCTCCTAAGATATAAAACCACATGCAGTCATGTCTGGTTTGCCTTGCAAACTTTAAAAAGGTGTTTTATTGGATTAAACATAGTCAGGCTGGAACCAGCCCCTTGGTTTACAGTTCACTTCTTACAAGGATCTGGGATTCTGGATATTGAGAAACGATTGCTTGCTGAATATGTTTAAATTCAAAACGATTGGATCAGCCCTTGACTGGTCTATTGTACTCCTGTGCTGCATTCTCAAAGTTCGCTGATTGGCCAGAATGGGATGCATGCTGAGCAAATGTAGCCTGGCAAGCCAACCTGCAACATTAAAGTGTTGCTCTGGAGTGATTTCAAGCATATCCCTGTTGAACGAGCCTGCTAAATGCACTAGTTAGCGGATGGAACAAAAGAATTTGGAACAGCACAGATCAAACGCGAACACAGAAGCAAACAAGCACTTTACACTGAGTCACTGGAACCTCCTCGAAACCGGAAGTAAGATCTGAGGTGTAAAGTGATTGTTCGCCATTGCGTTCACGTTCTGTCTATGCTGTTCCAAATGTTTTCATTCCATGTGCTATCTAGTGCTGTTAGAAGGCTCGTGCAACAGGGCTATGCTTCGAAGCTACACTTTCAAATGTATAGTCTGGCATCGATAGATAGTCCGAACTCAATCGTTGGCGTAACAAGGCAGTTACCTTTCAAACTACTTCTGCATGCAATAGGATAGCCTATGACCAATCAGAGGAACGAACAAGATGTAAACACCAATTTAAAAGGCTGTTGTTTTCGGGGAAGCTCGCCCTAAACACACAGAGCATTGTGATTAGATGATTCCAATGGCGTCATCCAATCAAACTCCCTATGGCTTGCTACTAGACGTACTGACTTGGCAAATCTATTTGCTGCCGCTGGAGTACGTCTAAATTTCTAGGCTAGAGCCTAGAGGCCAATAGCCGGAATCCCAGACGGGAGATGAGAATCGAGCGGAATTGCGTAGGAAGGCAATGGCCAGTCTAGATTAAACCTGGTGTAGGAAAATAGCATCAGCCCACAAGTGGATGAGAGTCCTGTGTTCTTCTGACTCAGTTTCGCAGCATTGAGTGACAGCTCTATCCAAGCGTCTTGCTTAATATGCTATCGCAAATAACTGGTGCAGAGCACTCATTGCACAAACAGAGTAATCACTAGAAAGAAATTGCACTTTTGAGGTCATTTGTGAGGATATCCTGCTGCTTGCAATAGGATTTTTCAGAATAAAATCCATTGTGCTTCCCCCATCTGGGCTAGAATTTATTTATCTATTTATGTTTATTTATTTCGTTCTTTTTTTTTTTGTAAGCAGCGGCTGGTCCTCTAATCACGCCAAAACATAAAATAAACAGACTGCATACATGCTGCGGAGAAGCACCCACAGAAACACAAACAGTTTAATTTCCCTAATTATGCTGTCCGTGTCAGGGATCTATCCTCTGTGGACTGAAGTTTAGAAAGAAGCGTGCCTCTGAACTTGCTGATTGCAAAATACTTCAAATGAGATCTCCAGAATTGTGTGTGGGAAGAAAGTCATGCTTGACTCATCTAGAAGCTGATCCATTTTCAACCTACATATCCATTTCACCTTGTTATGCTCCTCTGCACAGAGATAATTGTTGATACAATCCTTTCCTCTAAATTTCTTTTTTTCTGATTTGACATAAGAGTGTAGCCTATGGCTATACTACTGAAGGCTATATTCTCCCTCTCACACACTGGGACATTAACTCATGTCAGATGATGCATTACAATGCAAGCATTTAGGCTACATGCATCCATCTGAGACAGATCCATTGGAGAGTTGCTTCTGAAGGCAAAAATTCTTGCATATGATTGGATAAACGACATGTCCATCATTTGTATTGACGTTCTATTTCAACCACTCACATCAAAACCAACCAATGGCACTGGCTGAGAGTCATGCAGAGAAAACCGGAAACCAAAACAGAGTTGCAGTCCTGATTGGTTCATCCATCACTCACTCTTAAGGGAAGGCAGTAAGATAGAGCTTGGGTGCCTGACGTCATTCCAATGAAAACCGCTGGCATTTTCAGAGGCCGCGCTGATTACTGTCCATTGGAATCCCATACAATATTCTTAAAGTTTCAGTCTTTCTTACTGGCTTCACGACACAACAGAGGTCTAGGTGTAGAGGGGAAAGGACTTGTGACCACATCCCCATTTTCCGACGTTAATTTACTCTTATGAAAATCAGGCACAGTAGATAACAACCTGCTGTTTTCCATGTATTCTCAATGGCAAGGGTAATCTGGTCTGTAGTTATGGTGGCCAAATATTGGGAAGAAACGCTCTTTTGCCAAACTGTATAGGTTTGTTGCACATGGCAAGTTAGGCTAATGAATGAACATGGATGTGAGAGGTGAGTTGCACACAGCAATACATTCACATGGATGGAGTTCAGAGTTGTTAGAAAGAGAGCATTTTTTCTCTACTTCTCTTGTGTAAAATGCTGCTATTTTAGGGGCTGAGAATTGATGATCAGTATATATTGTTATCTGCAGTTTCCAAACGGTTGCAGAGAGATGTCCACAGGCAGGTGTATCTGTCACATACAAGGTGTCCTCACATCACCATCGCTAGTACTTCACAGCCTCATATCAGAGCTTGTCATTTAATACATCATAACTTTCTCCTCTGTAGATGGAGTGGTAACACTTTGCGGTAAGGGTACATGAATTATCATGAATTCATGCATGATTTCATTCATGATTCATGCATTACTTCATCTCTGAAAGTCTAATGAGTTATCAGGAATTAACATGAATTCATTGTTTGTCATTAATGACCTCCTGCTGAAATAGCACATGATCTTAAGTATTAGTTACTCTGGGTACATCATCATGAGTCATGATTAATTAGCATGAGTCATGATTATTAGCATGATCATGATGAATTCATCATGTTTGTGCCCCCTCAACTAAAGTGTTGACATGGTTAAATTGGTAAAATTTAGTTGACGTATGGTGTATGACTAGGCCAAAGTAGGCTAAATAAGTACTTTTATTATATCAAACTATATCAAATTCTTTTGAACAAAAACATCATGATCATGTGTAATTAGTCATGACTCATGATGATGTACCCAGAGTAATTAATGCTTAAGATCATCTGCTATTTCAGCAGGAGGTCATTAATGATAAACAATGAATTCATGCTAATACCTGATGAGTCATTAGGAATTCAGAGATGAAGTAATGCATTAATCACGAATGAATCATGAATGAAATCATGCATGAATTCATGATAATTCATGTACCCTTACCGCAAAGTGTTACCGATGGAGTTGGGTTGAAAGGAATGGATTTTGTGACTGGCTGAGAGTCCAATCACCCTTTGAGAAATATATAACTTGTGTCCCAGTGTTTCTTTGCTGGATTTTGATGAGAAAAAACATAGACAATACTTTTCACATGACAATACTTATAGTTAGCACTGGAAATATAATCAGAAGCAAGTGGTTGATTTAGCCTAATTTCCTGACTGTCGGGGTTAAGGAATTTGCAAATTTCTTTTAATTTATAACATTATATACATGGGTTTTTTATCTTTTCATGTATTTTTTTTTTCTTCTTTCTTTTGTTTGCCCCACTGTCCTGTGATTAATGCATAGTACAGATAATACTCAGGACATTAGCATAATGTATTATGCTGTGGCATAATTGAACTAGGGTGGACTCAGAGGAAGGTGTCCTTATAGGAGGTGTTACAAAACTTCTCTCTGACTGCGTAATTGGAAATGAGACCATTCAACCCATGACAGGCAACTTTGCATAATCTTGTGGAATGCATTAACATTTATGAAGTAGTATTTTTGGCTCCGCCATTAACATAACAAGTAGACTCAACGGCATATTAATTGCTAACAATATGACTAATGTATTGTGGTTAAAGGTGCAGCGTGATGTGTTTTTGGCCAGTGAGAGGATCGCATCACACAAGCCTCAAACACTGTCGCTGGATATGACCCCAGTTTTGGTCGGAGAATCCAATTAGTTTTGTGAAATTAAAGTAGCGAGATGAGTCAGAGAAGTGAGGCTTATCATGCATCACTAAATCTCAACACCCTCACATCACTTTCATTGCACATTGTGTTCTCTCTCTCTCTCTCTCTCTCTTTCTCTCTCTCTCTCATAGTAACTCTACTACATCAGTTGGATCTGATGGAATTTCTGCTATTTTAGGTATGTCACATGTTGCACTCTCAAGTCCGTGCCATTTCTGAGTCTACAATCTGGCCCTCAAAACACACAACAACTAGTCATAACAGCTTGTTGTAGGCATTTCAAAAGGCTGGCCAAAAAACCCGGCTCACAATCGTGACGTGCTATGTCCAATACGGACGGTACAAAATAAATACTGTAAGATAAACATCAAACATTTACTACTGTTTTTTTTTTTTCTTCCACGTATTGTGTGGTTTTGTCATTCCACACACATCTCTTCATAATCCTGAGCATTTTTGAGCCCTGCGCAAACACCGGTGGTTGAGCTGGCACCATTGGGAGAGAGCTGTGGAAAATCACCCCAGCCAGCTGCATTTAGTATTCCTGCCGACACGCGTCCTTGAGTCCCCAATTCCCAACACATTTCTTTTGAGCTATACAGTATTGACGAGTGAAGAAGATGGGCTTTAACTGCTGGACAAAGGAACGGAACAGTACGTACGTGTGTGTGTGTGTGTGTGTGAGCGTGATCGAGAGAGAGAGAGAGTGTGTGTGTGTGTGTGTGTGTGTGTGTGTTGGTGTGGGGTGGTGGGGGGGGGGGTGCCTTCCTTATTCCCCCAGCTGCCCCTACAGCTGGATGGCATAGTGTGGGCCTATTGTTCCTTTAAGTCAAAAAGAAGGCCTGTCCAGTCTTACCCTCACCCAGAATCCTGTTGCTCAGACACACACTCACACACAAACACACACATACACACACACGCACACACATACACACAGATGTATGAAGGTCCGTGAAGTTTTTCAGTATAGTGTGTGAATGACTGCTTTCACATGTGTATGTGCAAGCTAATTCTGAATAATGTCCTACACAGCCCCTCATAATGATGCACACATATGCATCCATACACACATATATGCCCCTTCACACCAAGGCTCTTGCTTGCCCCATTAGACTCCTATACGAGATGAAGCGTGCCTTCTCGCAGTGCTGGTCTGCCAGAGCTAGGGTAGTTGGCCGGGTGTAATTGACTGTAACCCTCTCACACACACTATGGAGCCGCACTGATGGAGGCTGAGATGGGACCGGCTCTCCACCCAGCTGGGCTCGGGGACGACGAGCGATGATGCATAATCACGCCTCTCTGAAAGGACAGCAGCGAGTTACCTGGAGTTACATATGTGAGTAAAGCACATACTGTATGTGAGTAAAGCATAGGCACTGGAATGTAAAGTAGCCAGATAGCAACTCTTTGGTAACATTACATTCCAGCGTTTATGCTAAGCTAAAGCTAAAATTGAGGTTGCCAGACTAGGAAAACGCAAGCACTGTGAACAAATCCAATTCCGTTGTATTCTGTGCAATGACATTAAAGTATTCAATTCCAAAAGTCTTTTATCCACATAGCTCCAGTTAACTCCAAGACAGTTGATAACCCAGTTTCATAAGAAGGTGGACTATTCCTTTATATGATTAAATTGGTGTCTAGCACATAGCACTTGTTATCAGTCTATATGGTAGAAGGTGCATTGACTTGGATAGTTCTAGAGTGTTTCTCAAAGTTTAGAATGCTTCCTAGGTAGCACACTCGTCTTGGAAGTCGTACACTTCAAAGTCAAGGGTCTATCAGTGCATTCTTGAAAAATCTGTGAACAAAGGCCTCTGTTCTCGCTAGAATTTAGAAGACATTGGAACAGTACTTAGTGACAGACAATGATGTGTAATGCTTCCAAGCATGCTTCCTCGACTTTGATCAACGAAAACGATTGAAATGAAATAATTTGGAACCACATAGCCTGACACGCCAGACTATATCATAAGAATGTATAGTCTGAAGACCACTGATAGACTGTACCTCAATGGAGGGGCGGGTGATTGCGTTGTCTTTCAAACTGCCTCTCCACGTAATAGGCTAGCGTTCCGGACAGTGGTACCAGCTGGTATATCAAACTTTTCCCGTAGCCCGTCGGTAACACGGCAAAGACATCTTTTTCAAAACGAAAAACTTCAGTGCACTTTCTTGTTTCACTTTCAAAGAAAACGACAAGTGCAATTCGTCCAAAACTAAAGCCAAAGACGATTCTGCTCTGGTTTGAGCAGGGCTGTCGTCATCGTACAAAGCCCGCCTTACGATTTCCTGTACACATACCGTGCTGTGATTGGTTATCCGCCGCCAGAGGAAGGATACAACGGGTTTCTATCAGTGGCCTCTAGACGTATCTGCTGTGCAAATTCAAATTTGCTACCGCTAGGGGTACGTCTAGAGTTCTAGGCTAGGAACCACATACACCAAATGCGAATGTAAATGCGAACAAGAAGTTTAAACTGAGTCAATGGAATCTACAATCTTACTTTTGCTTTCCAATGTTGTAGGTTCCATTGACTCAATGTAAAAGACTCGTTCCTATTTGCGTTCACGTTTGGCCTATGTTGTTCCAAATTCTTTCATTCCATTCGCTATGTAGTGCAGGCAGCAGGCTATGCTTGAATTACACAAAACTTTTGTAAGACCGACATGAGACATGACATCACTTCCAGACTGCCACACTTCTACAGCCAAGGAAAGTGAGAGAATATTGCAAATTAAATATATTACATGGGAATATGGCATTACAGGTGACAATGTTTTAAGGTTTGCACACCTGTCAACTCCAGGTGTTTCCAGGCATAGCTGTTGGCAGCCTCGCTCCGTAGGTTGCTGGTAGAGACGGAACCCTAAGTGTGACA
>JAODXP020000013.1:4952784-4962784 GCA_027497455.2 Sardinella longiceps | reverse complement strand
ATGATATAAGTTGGCGTGTGTGTGTGTGTGTGTGTGTGTGTGTGTGTGTGTGTGTGTGTGTGTGTGTGTGATGGTGGTGGAGAGGCTGCTCCTCGCTTCATTAGACCCTTAACTTTGACCTACTTTTCTCCAGTGCAGGTGCCAGATATGCAGAAGGGAGGAACTTTCTAGACAGAGAGCATTTGTCCGTGGACTGCCCACCTGCCTTTTACCTCCATCCAGATTGTCAGCTGATTTGAAATTCCGAGCTGAGGGTCCCTAGGGAAACGGAAGCAGGTGGAAGGGAGGGGGTTGGGGGGGGTGTTTGGTGCTGAGCTGAAAGGAACTGTTCGTCCCTGCTAAGCTTTAGAACGATTTACTTACACAACTTTAAGTATCAAAAGACATCATTTATCCTTTCAGATGAAGCCACCATGTATTTTGGCAGTAATATAAAAAAAATATTTATGTGAACACATAGGATGTATGTGTCAAAAATTAGACTGGTGTAACTCATGGACTCAATTAAACATGAACTAGACAAACAGAACCGGATAATGGAAAAGAGGCATTACATTTGATAGCAAGTCGTAGAATACCATCTGCCTAACCTGTCTTGCCTGATTTGTTGCCTTGCAGGTGTGATTTCTTTTATTCCAAATAGAGATAAGAGCTGTGCTCACACATAAAATGATCAAATGAGCAACGAAATCGCTCTAATTAATATGAATGAGAATGTCCATAGATACCACCAATGACAACAACGTGTAACAATTTAGTTGGGGATCGTTTTCAGAACAATTTTTTGAACGATGAAAGGATACAAGCCAAACAGATCCATGGCAGTTCACACGCATGAGGACAGATTCACGTTAGTGTTGATCCTTGTGGACAGAAACGTCATTATTGACACAGTTATGTTTACAGTTATCATTGTGAATGGCCCTATGGGTTTTGGAAACGACCATGGGTTGGATTTTTATCTTGATCCTCATATGCCCTTGATGGGAATCCCTTGGGGAAATCATTTGTAATAGCCTCAGGAATTCTCCAAATTTGGAGAAAATCCCTGAATGGACTTTCAGTAGCAGCCAGTGCAAAAATGTCAAGTCAATATTGTGCTTAGTTGAGCTCATTAGTATCCAACAAACAGTAGTTAGCAATTTACAAAGCAAACCCACTTCACTGGCTTTGTTTATGACATACAGTGAGCAAAGAGTGGGCTGCTGGTGTTGCTGTGATCTAGTGGGTGGAATTCTCTCTCTCTTTTTTTTTAAAGTTGTCCTTAAGTTATTCAGGGATTTGGGAATTGTGTTGAAATAGTGATGCAACATCAGGAAAAGTTCTTCTGTAGTGTTCTCTCTCTCTCTCTCTCTCTCTCTCTCTCTCTCTCTCTCTCTCTCTCTCTCTCTCTCTCTCTCTCTCTCTCTCTGTGTGTTGTGGGACCATCTGGTGGGAGTGTCATCCTCTCTCATCTCCTGAGTCTTTGACTGCACCATTAACACTCTCAACTCTCAAATCTGACTTTCACCTTTTGATCATGTGGTACTTTAGTGCAGGGGTCCTCTCTATTTGTCTGGGGACCCAACACAGAGTAGGAACATTTTCCAAGGGCCACTCATAATCGCAACACAAATTATAGCCTACAGGCCCATATCCATTTGTGTTTTATTACATGATAAATACTATTTTGTTGAAAACATTTTCACAGACCCCTTTATTTGAATGTTTAATAGTTATGACATTACCAATTCAATTATACACACACACAATGAAATATAGCATCACATGTACAGTAGCCCAAAGTCAGAGATTTATTTTTAGAAAAAAAAAGAAAAAAGAAAAGAAAAAAAAAAAAGCCTTTAGCTCTGTTGTAAATTCAGTGCTTTTCAAACGTGTCTTTCCCTGACCCAGGGTCCCTGGCAGGATTAGTTTCCATAGTATGCAGAGTTGACAAGTACGTTTCCTTTGGGATGAATAAAGTAGTTATCTTATCTTAGCTTATCTTATCTTAGATTGCAGCCCATGAAGTACTGGGTAAGGAGTACAGGTATGTAAGAATGAGGTAACAAAAAGTATAAAGGGAATACTTACTTTGTAGGTACTGTATACTGGAATAACTCTTCATGAAAATACTTCTACTTGATCTGTCCAACATTGTCTTCCTACATTGCAGTCATTAATTTGACACCTTGACTAATTAAAATGGCTCTTTCAAATAATTTTTTGATGAATCAATGACGTTTATGCGTTTGTTTGATTGTTTTTTATGTGTTGGGTGTAAGTCTCCAATACACCACCATCTAACTCTAAACCAGTGGTTTTCAAAGTATTATCCGGAGACCACTACTGATCCGCAAGCGAGCTCAAGTGGTCCACGAGGGGATTTCTAAAAAAAAATATTAAAATTCACAGTTATGATTTCCAAGACATTCTAGCTGGCGTATACATGAGTCCAAAGTATCATTATTAGAAGGATAAAGATGAGTTGTTTCCAACAAACAGGCCTCTTTTGAATAATGCTCCGGTATGTGAGATCATGTGGGTGGGGGGTCAAAGGGTTAAAGGGTGAAAAGGTGACTCTGGGAAGGGGCACATGGGCAAGTGGTCCCTGATTTTTTCTTTTTCAGACAAAGTGGTCCTTAGTCTGAAAAAGTTTGAGAAACACTAGGCTACACCACGCTATGGCCATAGTGAACATAGGCGTAATTAGATCTGTTAATGATCATCATCAAACAGAATGTTCTTGCTGTTGCTGAAAATAATTCAACTGTACACACGGGGACCTAACTCTAGATCATTTTGAAAACAGTGCCTGACCCTAACCCTCTTTCTAAACCTAGCACTAAATAAACGTTTACAGGCAATTATGCCCTGACCACGGATGTAGTGGTGGTGGGTTAACACAAGTAAATGCAATTTACCTACCTGTCAAGTTGCAAGTTGTGAAATTTATGTAACGAGTCCAACTCCAATTAGAGTCCCAAACTTGAGTACTTCCAGCCTGCCTACCTCTGAAATAAAAAAAAAAAATTAGCGTTTATCCACCTCTTAATGTAGTTTATGCACCAAAAACAACTTTTAACCTTATTAAATCCCACTGCATTATCCTAATTTATTAAATGGCTCTTTATAATGCTGTATAATGCTCTATTCACTTCAATGGGACTTCCCAATGTTAGGGTCTGATAAAGGACGGTTGCTAAATATAACAGATTGCTGAAATAGAATTGTTGCCTTTACCAATCAGCTGATCTGTAACTTAACAGAATACATATTTTTTAAGGATGCTATTATCTATCTCAATAATTAAAGTTACCATTAAAGTGATAAACGATTACCATTAAAGTGATAAACGATGCTTCTTCACCATGTTATTGATATCTTCAGTAGGTCAGCGAGTAGTAAGCAGGATAACGTTCTGTAAAGCGGTCGTTACTGTGGAAATATCTCTCTTCAGAGTGATGCCACAGCCCTCAGCTACGTGTCAGCGCTGCGTTTGCATCACTCTGTCGGACGATATTCCACGATAATGACCGCCTCACAGAACGTTATCCCTTACTTAAAATGGAATACCGCTGCTCTAATCTTCCATCATCATCATTAAACATGCTCTGCATGTCTTTTTAAACATCTGATTCTGCATATTCTTCCCACTTTGCAGTGATCACACAATTCTTAGTTCACCCAGCTCTTACTATACCACAACACTGGCCTTGACCCATTTCAGTAGCCTAGCCACTGTTGGCTCATAACCCTGACCAATCCACCTCTTCCCTGCAGGCCTGCAGTATTACATTGCATTGCATTGTATGGTATGGCAGGCGGCAGTCCCTGGGGCTCACAGGATATTATTACTGTAACCGTTTTACGAACAAAATAATGAAATTTAGACCAAGATCATCCAGCAGACCAATAGGTCTTCTGAGGGAACCCCGTCCAAGTAGGGGCCCGAGGAAATTGCCTGGATTGCTTGCTACAGTATGTCACTACAGAGCTGCCTTGAAGACCCCCCTAACCCCCCACCCCCCCTTCCCTCCCTGCCAAACCCTACCTCCAGTATCCTCCTCTTGACTGTCTCCTCTCTCTTGTCTTCTCTTCCCTTCCCTTCCCAACACATATGTCTCTCCCCATGCATCCAGTCAGTCTGAGTGTGTGTGTCACACCGTCTCCTCTATCATCTTTGTCACCAGTGCTGACATTGAGTGGCAGAACTGTGTGGCTCCATTGCTGTGAGGCGGCTTTGATTAAAATGGACCGGGGCTTGTCAGGGATGGCACAGTCAGCGAGAGTTGTCTGAGTGAGTGTGTTTGTGTGTGTGTGTGTGTGTGTGTGTGTGTGTGTGTGTGTGTGTGTGTTTGTGTGTGTATCTGTGGGTGTGTAGGCTAGCAGGGGGAGGAGAGCGATGGCGGTGATTTTGATTTTTATTGCATCTATAATCCCTTTCTATACAGATAGGCTTTTGGGGGGATGAAGGGTCTCTGCCACCCTGTTCCCTCTACTGTCACCCACACACACACACACACACACACACACACACACACACACACACACACACACACACACACACATACACACACACACACAAACACACACCTCTTCCCTGGCCTTTATTGCTTTGAGTAATCACAGTCACTCACTCTGCTTATTACGAGAGTGATTTCCTTTCCCAATGACAAAGACGCTAGAGAGAGCTCAGACAACAGAGTTCAGACCGTGCTTTTAGCAAAAAGCTAACATCCTCCCCACTTACAGTAAAACATTGAATATTGAATATATTTTATTTTTGTTTCCATGGGGAAAATTCTTTTGGGCAAAAAAGTGCTATACAGTTGCAGGTAAATAGGCCTATATACTGTATAAACAACATAGAAGAAGGACACTTGTGGTTCCTGTGGCATGGACATTTAGATAACAGAATATGAACAGATACACTAACATTAAAGGGGAATTCGGGTCAAATTTCAACAAGAGCTCTAATTGCTCAAGCTACTTGAGATTAGCCAATACTGAAGACGCAAGACATTTTGATCCAACCATATAGGTTTCCAGACAGAGAATAAGCCCTGACAGTTAACCCAATGGGGCAAGTTCAGAACTGTGTTTTCAGCATCTAAACATGCACCAAATGTCACCCCAAAAGCTATGTAACATCATCAGACACATTACAACACACATCTGTAGTGTTTATGACTACAAATGTCTAACAAATTGGTTAAAATGGTCTTTTTATGCAGTGTTTACAAAACCGTTTTGTAAACAAACAATATTGGGCTGCTTGCATAAGCACACAGTTTTAACCACTATTCTAGCTATTTGTAGCCATACACAATACTGTTCTGTGTTGTAATGTGTCCGATGATGTTGCATAACTTTTGGGGTGATATTTGCATCATGTTTAAATGCTCTAATCACAGTTTTGAAAACTTGCCCCATTGGGTTAACTGTCAAGGTTTATTCTCTGTTCAAAGAAACCTATATGGTTGAACCAAAATGTCTTGTGTCTTCAGTATTGGCTAATCTCAAGTAGCTTGAGCAATAGAGCTCTTGTTGAAATTTGACCGGAATTCCCCTTTAAGTTCAGACTGTACACGTCTGTTGACAGACGATGGAGGGCGTGTCTGACGGAAGGGGAGTAATTTTGATTGGTTGACGGATCCCTTTCTACCTGAAAAGTTTAACATTTTTCAACTTTTCAATGGACGCAACAGAGCCGTTGGGACGGACGGACCCACAATGCGTCTTACGAAAGCTCCACGCAAAGTCAATATGAACCGTCGAGGGACGTGTACAGTCTGACACAGGGGTAACTCACAGATAGTCAACAGTACAGGTAGAGAGTATCAGGTGTTAGTTGTAAGGTGTCAATGTGCTGTGGAGGGGACAATGCAGGTGGAGTTCAGCAAAACATCAACAGGAAGTCAGAGTCAACACTGTACGTAGCACACAGTAAACCATTAGCTTGTTTGGCATGCCATCTTCTGCTGTCAACATGTGTGTGGCATCTGTCAGAGGGTTTGTGAAAGTTACCATATTCAAGGTCAGTGAGAGTTGTGTTCACTTAGACTTTAAGTCGGTTATTAGTTTGTCATTTTTCATTTGATGGAGATCAAGGCTCCCTGGACAGCAGAGTGATTATGGACTGAATTTTATACGCAGACGAAAGAAAAGACAAAAGCAAGAGAGCATTTTTATTATATATTTATTTATTCACACACTTGTTTTGCTTCTTTCTCTGAGATTTATTCTGAAATAAAAAAGGACACCTGCTGGTCCATGTCTATCATCCCTCCCTACCTCCCTCCACACAAACACCCAACATCGCTTTCACACCCTCACACCCACACAAACACACACACACACACACACACACACACACACACACACTCCCATTTTGTACCACCTCATTTTGCCTGGTGGTTAGTGAAGCGTGCTGCAGTCAGAACAAGTGAATAATAAAGTCTGGGAACATTTGTGTGTGTGTGTGTGTGTGTGTGTGTGTGTGTGTGTGTGTGTGTGTGTGTGTGTGTGTGTGTGTGTGTGTGTGTGTGTGTGTGTGTGTGTGTGTGTGTGTGTGGTAATGTGCAAGCAAAAAGGAATGAAAAAAGGGGGTGGGAGAGAGAGAAAGTGTGTGTGTGTGTGTGTGTGTGTGTGTGTGTGTGTGTGTGTGTGTGTGTGTGTGTGTGTGTAACAGACAGAGTGGGGGGCAACAAAGAATGAAAAAGCGGGAGTGAGAGGCAGCAAAGAGAGCAAAAAGGAGAGGTGGAATGTGTGAGAGAAGAGAGAGAAAGAGGGAGAGAGAGACTGAACAGGAGACAAACAGAAAGAGAGAGAGAGAGAGAGAGAGAGAGAGAGTGAGGCAGCCTAACGGAAGAAAGGGGGAAGGAGAGAAGGAGTGAGACAGAGGGACAAAACGTCCTAGTGAGCGAGAGAGGGAGAGAGAGAGAGAGAGAGGCAGAGCAAAAACACGGGCAGCCGAGCATCCAAGCAGCAAGACTGCCCGCTGAATCACCATCCAGCCTCCACCTCCACAATCACTCCCTCACACCCACTTCCACTCATGTGTCCTTTTATTACTAGCAGTGGAGGTGTGTGTGTGTGTGTGTGTGTGTGTGTGTGTGTAGAGAGAGAGAGAGAGAGAGAGAGTGAGAGAGAGAGAGAACATTAAGCTCCGACATTCTCCCCACCCCCTCTCCACAGAAACACATCCACTCTCTGCTGAACACTCTCATTCATCTACAGCCCCCTTCCTCCATCCTCCTCTCCTCTCCTCCTCTCTTCTCTCGTCCATTCTCTCCATTCACTTACTCACCTTCCATCCCTCAGCCTCTCTCTATCTTTCTCTCTCTCTCTCTCTTTCTCGTTCCTCTCCCCCACACCTCCCGATCCCACTCAGCTGTGTCACTTGCGGAGGAAAGAAAAACTCATCACCATCATGGAGCGAACAGAGGAGAGCAGAAACGAGAGAACAGGACAACAGCCGGAGAGAAAAGAAGCAGCGGACAAAGAGAGAGGGGTGCAAACTAAAAAGAGAGATAGAGAGAGATAGAGAGAGAGAAAGAGAGAGAGACAAAGTGTACCGGCGGACAGAGAGAAGACAGATGCGGCACCTGCCGAGCTCTGTGCCGGCATCCTTCTCCTCACTACCCCCCCACTCCCCCCCCCCCCTCTATTCCCTCCCCTCCTTCTTCTCAACGAAGGAACTCACACAGCGCCATACTGCAGCGGCAGGAAAGGAAGTGGAACAGAGAGTAGAGAAGAGAAGAGGAAAAAAGACTGAAAAAGAGAGAGAGCGAGAGAAGAGAGAAGAAAAGGAGGAGCGGAGAAAAAGACTTGAAGATTTCTTCTTAAACTCACTTCAGTCCCTCAGCAAATGGACAAGCTGTACATCAGCCGCTGAAACTTTTCTTTGATTCACTTTCAAGCTTCCCTGTTTGTCCCTGCTACCAGTAGTTTTTTTTTCTTCTTCTTTCGTCTTTCGCTCTTTCTTTTCCCCGTCTTGTCATTCCGCACCTCCATCTGGTGAAGGAAAAAGTTTTTCAGGGGGACTTTTTGCTTTTGAATAATTCTCATGGCTTCATCGGGCTGAAAAGCACTTTTCATTCTAATTAATTCCCCTCCAAGACGACTCAAAGGAGACCTCCCTCCCTCCCTCCCTCCCTCCTTCTCTCTCTCTCCCTCCCTCCCTCGCTCCCTCCACCCCACCCCACCCCTTACCCTCCTCTTGCTTTTGAGAGCAGAATAATTAGATCCGGAGATTGCCATATACTGTAGGGGAGCTAGAGGGCTCTGAGCGTCAGTGGTGGGCTCACACCTGGTGCTGGGCACTTTTCTCTCTCTCTCTCTCTCTCTCTCTCTCTCTCTCTCTCTCTCTCTCTCTCTCTCTCTCTCTCTTACTCTCCTTCGCTCTCTCTATCTCTCTGGCTGGGAGGAGTGGGAAGAAGACAGAGAGGAGAAGAATTGGGGGTGGTGGTCGCGTTTGAGGTGTGGAGGTTTTGGGGGTGTGGTGGGGTGGATGTTTGAGTGAAGCTGTGACGTGTGTGTGTGTGTGTGTGTGTGTGTGTGTGTGTGTGTGTGGAGGAGGGTGGTGGGGGGGGTGGTGGAGGACGAAGAAAGAACCACACAAGAAGCCGGGGCTCTTGTGCAGGCTGTCCGGTTCCGTCTGGTTCTGCGAGCTGAAGACCCCCGAGGAGATTAAAGGAGAGGACAAGAGGAGCGCTCCCTAAAGAAGGTGAGGTGGGACAGGACATCCACTCCACTTCACTGCCTTCTTTTTCATCCCCCCTTTTCAATGTGCTTTTTAAAGGCTTTTTAGGCTGTTTAGGACTCCACCTGAGCTGCCATCTCATTGCTTTTGTGGAGAGAGGAGAGAAGAAAACATCCATGCCATCTCTCTTCATGTCATCCCTCTCTTTCTCCCCCTCCCTCTCTCGCTCTCTCATCTCTCTCTTCTTCTCCTTCTCTCTCTATCACGGTGTGCCTTTGGCTATTTTAGCTGTGAACTGTACTGTAGTGCTGCAGTTGTTGAGTAAAAGCATATTGTGGCAGCGGGGACAAAGGAGCCATTAGGCACGGAGAGAAGAGTGGGGGTCAGGTATTTCTGCCACTTCCAACAGAATGAATTATCAACTGAGTAGAAAACAGCAGGATAGGAGAGTCTTAGAAAACTCACACACACTCATTCTCTCTCTCTCTCTCTCTCTCTCTCTCTCTCTCTCTCTCTCTCTCTCTCTCTCTCTCTCTCTCTCTCTCTCTCTCTCTCTCTCTCTCTCTCTCTCTCTCTCGCTCTCTCTTTATCACAAATACATGCAGACACACACACATACACAATGGACAGATTAGGGGTCTTTTCTTGCCCTTCTTTTCCTTGGCCAGGGAATCATTCCAAGTAGTGAAAAAAGGACCTCAGTTGACATTCACATGTGTGCAAACGCGCGCGCACACACACACACACACACACACACACACACACACACACACACACACACACACACACACACACACACACACACACACACACTCACACATACACATAGTGCTCCCCCAGAGCCCTTGCTGCCATTCCCCCACTCTCCCTCTGAGAAATACTCTTTCTTTTCCATTATTCCACAAATCCTTTTTTCTGATTTGTTTTTTTTTCCCTTCTTTCATTCAACTTTACTCTCCTCTTTTTCCTCCACCATTCTTCCAGCATCAGTGCCAAGAGCTGCCGATCACTAATCCAGCCTGTTTTTGTGCTGATTTCTGCATTGATTGGCTGTCCACTTTCAAACACTTGTCGGCTCAACTAGAACCCCTCCCTCTTCTCTCTCTCTCTCTCTCTCTCTCTCTCTCTCTCTCTCGCTCCCTTCACTGTGCCCCCATCCCTCTCCCTCTTGCTTTCACTATCCATCCCTCACTCCCTCCCTCCCTTCCTCCTTCCTCTCTCTCTCTCTCTCTCTCTCTCTCTCTCTCTCTCTCTCTCTCTCCCTCTCTCTTCCTTGCTTGCTCGCCCGTTCATTGTGTCTGCTGTGCTCAGTGG